>JAMKQA010122691.1:0-12142 GCA_024699735.1 Posidonia australis | reverse complement strand
ATGATAATGAGAAATGCTTGGTAAAATGCTTATAAAAAAATGAATATTACATGTAGAATGATACATGATAAATGAAATGGAATGCATGTTATTAAGTTGATTTTAATGATGTTTTTCTATGAAAGATAGAAAATATGGCATGTGTGAATGTGGACCCAGTGAGGGGTGAATTGCATGATATGATAGACTATGAAAGGATATGTGGACTTAAGGACCACAGGTAATGATTTGATAATTTAAACATGTGTTTTGCAAGGATTTCTAAATGAAAATGCGATTTTGTGAATGTTTTGCAAAGAAAATTGCATATGGTTTTAAATAAATGGAAAGAAATTCGTAGGAACCACAAGGGAACTAGGACTTGCCGACGAGATAGTGAGAACTCACGATAGGTCGGGGAGGGTCCTTGGTGAGTGTAGTTGCCGAGTGTGCGGTCCGAGGTAGGAGCCTCGAGACTGTGGTGGTACTGCAGGCCCCGAGGTGAAAAAGACCCGGACTACCCTCAGTGCCGGTGCTGTACGGGGCTGGGGTTAGAGTCCCCAGTTACTCATGCACCAGGGCGTCCATAGGACGTACTCCGTGCTTGTACCAGTGAGGGTACATTTTGAGACTGCGGTCGAGGCGGTTGAACTCCGTACGGGGTGGTTCACCGCGGCACTGTATTGTGGGTGTGGTGACATGGAATCCTCACCAGCTGCTTGTGGCCAGGGTGATACGACCAGTATGGATATGGAAATAATGGATTTATGTGGTTTTTTGTGCGTAGACTAGTTTCTAGTCCGGATTGTGGTAAATTGTGCCTTTAGTTTTTAAATGATGTTTTGGGTTAGGAAACTAGATAAAATGATTTGTTTTCTCCAGTGTTGAGAATAAAGGATTTGAAAGAGCATGAGATTTGAAAGAAAAGAAATGAAAAGTTTGAAAAACCATTGCTTTCTGAGTTTTAAGATTTGCGTATAAGGGTTTAAAATGATGCTTTCTGGTAAGATTTTCTGTGTTTTTGGTGTTGTTTTTGGGACGCGTACTGGATGGCATTCTTGTCTCTCACGAGTGTTTTCTTGTCCCCTTGTTTTCAGGTGCTGAGCTGTAGGAGCAGTCTTCTCTGGTGCAACTTTTCGAAGTACACTTGCCGCACATAGGTCTGGGTAGTTAGCTTTATTTATTTTAATATTGCTACTTAGTTGCCTTTAATTGTATTTGGGTAGTTCTCACACTGTTGTGTAGCACTGGGGTATTACAGTTTCTCTCTGCCTTGAATCCCGATCTCAGTTCACAAATTCAAGGACAGGTACTGGCTGCTGATGTACTACCAGATCTTCATACCACGTTCAGCAAGGCTATACGGGTGTCTACCGCTACTTCTCATACAGTATTAGAGCCTTCTACCATGGTGGCCACCCGTGGACGTGGACGTGGTGGTGCTCAAGGAGGACGTGGTTGTGGCAATACCGGAGGACGACCATGTTGTACACACTGTGGACGGTTGGGTCACCGAGTTGAGCAATGCTGGGATATTATTGGTCGTCCTCAGACGGCTAATGTTACTACGGAGGCGCCCATATCTACTGCTACCACTGAGCCACCGACATTCACTGTATCACATGCTGATTACGAGCGACTTCAGCAGCTAAAAGTCACTGACTCCACTGCCACAGCCACACATGCCAGCACTTCAGGTACTAGTGCCTTATTTGCCTCGAGAGACTCTTCCTGGATCATTGATTCCGGTGCCTCCTCCCATATGTCAGATACTCCTAGTTTGTTTACACAATTGTCCCAGTTATCTGATATTCGGACCATCACGATTGCTAATGGCCAAACTTGGCCAGTTTCTAGTGAAGGAGTGGTCCACACCTCTTCACAATTACCACTTGAGAATGTCCTTTTTGTGCCTAATTTCCCTGTAAATTTATTGTCCATTAGTACTATTACAAAACAGCTAAAATGTTGTGTGACCTTTTTCCTTTTTCACTGTACCTTTCATGATTTGCAGACAGGGAGGAGGATTGGTTTGGGCCGTGATCAAGGAAATGGAGTCTACCTGCTAGTTCGTGATGAAATTCCTCAAAGCTTGGCTTCTGTAGCATCTACTGTTGAGTCCTTTTCCTTATGACACAATAGACTGGGACATCCATCTCATCAGAAACTCCAACAGGCCTTACCGTGGCAGTCCGTGTCTCGTTTTGATTGTGCGTCGTGTCAGTTAGGTAAGTACCATCGTACTTCGTTTAAACAGTTGAGTCTTGCGTCTAGTAACACAGCATTCGAGTTCGTTCATTGTAATGTGTGGGGTCCATCTAGAGTCCAGTCTGTGTCGGGTCATAGGTACTACGTTGTTTTTGTTAATGATTTTTCTCGAATGTCCTGGGTATATTTGTTAAAAGATCTAAGTCATATTCATGATGTACTCAGAAATTTTCTTAATAAAATAAATAATCATTTCCATGTGACTCCCAAGTTTTTGAGAACTGACAATGCACTTAAGTTCATGCATTCTAACATCACTTCTATGTGTGCTTCACTGGATATCATCCATCAGACATCCTGTCCTCATACCTCACAGTAAAATGAGGTTACAAAACGTAAGCATAGACACATTCTAGATGTCACTCGTACACTTTTGGTGCATATGCAAGTTCCAAAACATCTTTGAGCTGATGTTGTGCTTACAGCCACCTATCTTATCAACAGGATGCCTACTACCTCACTTGGTGGGGAGGTTCCACTTCGTCGTCTGCAACCAGAATCCACCTTATTTAGTCTGACACCGAGGGTGTTTGGTGTATGGCCTTTGTTCAGGACCTTTCCCCTAAGTTGGACAAGCTGTCTCCACGTGCAATAAAGTGTGTTTTTGTCGATTATTTACGAACTCAAAGGGGTTATCGGTGTTTTCATCCTCCCACTCGTCGGTATTACATTTTTGCATATGTTACTTTCTTTGAGTCTGAGCTATATTACAGTGTTCCCCCTTCTTTCTCCTTTCTCTCTGTTTAAGGTTTAAGGAGTTGATACGGTGCATGAATGGTGGAAAATTTATGGGATGGCATGGAATATCTTGAATGCATGCATGGGTGTAGATCTTGTAATTTTGCAAGATTTATTGTGGATTTTAGTAGATTTGTCATAATTGTGCTATAATGTTGCTTAATGGGTTTCCTGGCTTTGAGATTTTAGTTCGTGATTGATGTTTGATGGATTCTATTGAAATTTGTCCCATTTAATAGTATGCTTAGTGTATTATGTTTGGAAGTTTTCGTGTGATTTGTGGATCACTGGAATTAGATCCGTCGGAGGCTCCCATTCCCAAGATCAAGTTTTAGGGCGAGCGACCATTTTTCTGAATTTTGCCTGGTTCGACATACCGAATGAATTCGGTATACTGAATCAAGGATTTTCGGTGTGTCACCTTGGTTCAGCGTGTCGTTCTGGCTGTCAAATTTACCTTGCGTCCCTAGTTCGGTATACCGAATAGGTCTAATATACCAAACTGTTTCTTTGGTTCAGGACCTATGTGCTGGCTAAGTCAACCGAAAAATTTCGATTTGTCGAACCAATCCCTGAGCCTATTTTAGGGTTTTTGAGGGATGATTAATATATATATATGGGTGTATATATGTTAATCTTAGTGAGGTTATTAATTGACACAATAATGATTAAGATAATCACTAGAATGACTTAGAGTTTGCCTAAATGAACTAGTAAGAAATCTCACAAGTGTGGATAGATTAAAAGACAATATGACTTAGATGTATTTAGTCTCTTCTTAAGCCCTTCTTTGGATGTAAAATAAGAAAAATAGAAATAAGTGGAAAGTAGTATTAGTATTCTGATAGTATTGTTATTCACTTTGGAAGTGATTTTCTTCTAAAAGTAAATAAATATATATAAAGAGATATTCTGATTTGGATGAAAAATGGAATAAATATTAAAATAAGTGTTGGAATAAGTAGAAAACATACAAATTAATAATAATCAACTTGATTATTAAGATACAATATCTTATTTAAAATATGTATACATTAAATTATATATGTATTGATTTTTAAACAAAAAATAAACACACCATATATATACATGTATAAGAATAACTTAGCAGAATAACTTTATTCTACCTTTCCTGCAAATAAGCTATTCTGAAATAAGTAAATCAGAATAAGAATTACTATTCCGCTTTTATTCCACTTTTTAACTTGTCAAACGGAATTACTATTCCAATTCTGACTTTATTCCGTCCTTATTCCTGCGTCCAAACATGAGCTAATAGTTTAGAATGGTCAATAAGGAGCATAAGGTCATCCCTAAGTCTAGTGTTGGTTGGTCTAACGTGTAGTGCATTGAAAGAGTATTCAGTGGCACAATTCTAGGTGTTCTGACTCTGATCTGGCTACACCTTCAAGGGACACGAGTCAGTATGTATCTTTCACCTTGGTACCAAAACTTTAGGTTTTGGTTGAGATTTTTGGTGTTGATGTCTAGTCTTGCAAGTTAAATGAGACTTCGAGACTGTAGCCTTGGCTTTGGTCTGGTTGTTTAGGCGGACTTTGAAACTATAGCATTGGTTTTGATCTGGTTGTTTGGACCTAACAGGAGAGTTGTCCAAGATTTGTTCTGAGCTATGATTCTAGTTTTCAATTATGTGCGGCTTTAGACCTTGCGTTTTGTGATACTTTAGAATAGATATTTAAATGGTTTTGAAATGAATTTTGAAAAAGATTTTGGAACAAAATAATGTATTTGCTTGACCAAGGTTTAAACAATTTGTGAAAGAAAATCCCAACATGGTTTGAAAAGTGGTTTTCCAAAAGGAATCGGTTTTCCAAAAGGATTTCTAAGTGTGGCCCCGAGTTGGCTGTGTTTCGATGGTGTTTCTAAGGTGTTTTGAAATGATTCCAGAAATGATTGAAAATGATTTCCAAAAGAATTTGGAAAAGACTTGTATAGTTTTCATTAAGGTTTTGAAAAGGTTTTCAAAACTTTGTGTTGTTGAGGCCAAAAATCCAACGAGGCGTATTACCGGGACTAAAGGGTATGATAACATCCTTAGATGGTCGAACACGTTGCCTAAAGTGAAGCAAAAGACTAAGAAACTGAGGTAAGTGTTCGTCAGATCCTAGAGGTATGAAACTCCTAGATTGTTGTCCACGAGGTCAAGACTGAGGTCTGCGGATTAAGGTACCAACTAGACTTGGAGGTATGAGACTCTGTTTGTTCCAAATGCCAAAAACCTAAGGTACTGACTATACTCAGAGGTACATAGCAGCGAGCTTAAGAGATATGAGACATCTGTGTAGCTGGACATGGTACCCTAGTGGTATGGGTATCGAGACTGAGACTCTATGAGGTCGGTTGAAAAAGACCGAGGTTACTCCTTTTGAGTCTGTGCTGGCAGGGCCTGAGGTGAGACTCATCGGGTGTCAAGGCACACAGGAGCGTCATGAGGAGACACGTTCCTATGCTAATTGAGACCTGTGTGGTGGACAGTGAGGCATGTTGGCTAGGACGGTAGCATACCCACACGAGGACTTCCACCATAATAGTGTCAACACCATTGGTCGCACTTCGGTAAACTGCTTATGACTAGGTGTCGGTTGCTTGACGTTGGACAACACAACACACTAGAGTGAGGCCTGTTGGCAGGGACACGTGGTTGTAGCCATCCGTGGTAGTGCAACGAGTTCAGGGCCACGTCGTAACTGCTGTTTGTGGCCAATGTTTGTTGTGACTTGTGATTTTCGTCCACAATGAGTATTGTGTTGTTTGAGCCCACAAGGGGAATGTGTTGTTTGAACCTATGTGGGGCATTAAATGGTTGCGCCAATAGGTGACATTATGGTTTCAGAGTTGAGGAGTAGTGTCCGTTTTGTGATATGATTGTTTGTTGACTGAACAGAGGCTCGATGTCTGTGTGACACTTCCTAGTGGTTCTCGACTTGATTTAGCTGGAGTGGCTATTTCAAGTATGCATAAATTTTGAAAAACGTGCATATGGTTTGAAAGAAAGAAATGGTTTTGAAAAACATGAAAGTGGTTTTGAAAAGAAAGAAAGGTTTTTCAAAGACATGTTTTCAAGGACCTGCTGTCGTGGGACAAGACTATGTTGCTCCATTGTGATGTTGTGGCATCCATGAGAGGCGTCAAAGTGGGTGTTTTGTTTAGACAAAGAGTTCAACCCGTGGTTGTGTACGGCATCTGAGAGTAATGTCAGGATAGTGTGGGTTTAGTAGGGACATATGCTGGATGACCCTTCAATAGTCACTCATACGTGTTTTGTTGATGTTGTCTCAGGATAGGATGAGAAATTTGCTAATACCCTCGGAACTAAATCAACCACTCATCAAGAATTCTGAGTAAGTAGTTGATTTAATTTATTTCAATTAATAATTCATTTATTTATGCTATTTACTGTTAGACATAGACCTAAAAAAAATGTGTGTAGCTAGATTTAGTAACGACTTGGGGTGGATCGTTACATCAGATTTCTTCAAACATAGGTACAATAGTCAAAAGTTGATTTCCTCAAACATAGGTACAATACTCAAAAGTTGATTTTCTATCTCCATTGTTACCTACATAGTTGACTTTAAGTAAGCCTCAACATAAAGATGTCCATGCTTCTGATATATAAGTCCTCTGCCAAAGGTGCCTATTATGCATGCCAAAACTCAAAGAGCCCCTTTTCAATAAACCATTCTAGGTTTATACATAAACTAACTAAGAAAACCAATAATATACGAAATGTCTGAACATGTCACAGTCAAGTAAATCAGTTTCCTAAATAGCCTTTCGAGTTATAATCAGCTGGAGTAGCTTTTGATCTACACCTTAAAAGTTCAATCTCTTAAAGAAAATCAAAAACATACTTCCTCTATGTCAAGATCATCTTGTCCTTCCATAGATAAACTCTATCCCAAGAAAACATCTTGGTCTGCCTATTTTTTTAGTGACAAAATGTTTGCTCATTTACTCCTTTGTCTCTATAATGCTCGTTGTGTCACTACTAATCAAAAGCATATCATCAATATAAACTACCAAAACCACAAGGCCAATAATGCACCTCCTCCGAGTGGTCAACCGTACATTGTTGAAAACCATTCGCAATAACAATATTGTTGAACTTCTCAAGCCATACTCTTAGACTTTGCTTAAGGACATAAATTGTCTTTTTAATATGACAAATAATATCCTCCTCCTAAACAATATACCCTAAATGTTGTTCTATAAGAACTTGTTCTGTCAAGTTACCATAAAGAAAAATATTTTTTACATCCAATTGACATGCCTCTTAAGATTGATTTATGGACAAGGAGAAGAACATGAATGAAATTTAATCTTACTACAAGAGAAGGTCTTGACATAGTCAACTCCAAACGTCTATGTGAAACTGTAGGCAACAAGACAAGCTTTGTACCGGTCCACTAAACCATCGAGCTTATACCTGATGGTATTGACCCATCGACATCCAACAACACCACCTCCAGCTAGACGAGGAACCAAGTTCCAAGTGCCACATGATATAAGAGCGTGCATCTCATCATCCATAGTGGCTTTCTAATGGGGAATAAGTACAGCTTCCTCGTAATTCCTAGGAATATGCTAAGAAAAAAGTAATACTTAATAGACAATAAAAAACTTCGTCTAATGTACTTCTACCACATCGACTCAATCAAGAATCAACAGGAAAAGAAGTAAATCATACTGCAGCCCATAAAACCAACGCTGGACCGATAATGTGGAGAGCTGCGTTAAGGCTACAACCGCTATGTGTCATACGAATCATAATGCTGAGCAATCATGAGTATAACCAAGTATTACAAGACAAGTGTCACAGTAACGAGAAAACATAACATTACGTCAGAAAAAAAAAATCGTCATTCCTAAGCGGACAATCTCAAGCACAGCATACAGGTACCTAAAAGAATCCGCGGGTCGAAGACATAGACGGGCACGACATTCCGATGCCGAGACGCGGCCTGGGCAAGCCCGGGGTGGTCATCGGTGCGGAGGTCCTGCTTGAACCAGAGCAGCGCAGTGCCACTCCTCTCCCCATCCGCCGACGCCATCGCCCTCACGCATCTCAAGCAGCGGCGAGGGGTGAAGGCGGCAGCGGTGGTGGGGCGAGGAGGCGGAGGAGGGGAGGAGGAGAGGAGGATGGCGTTGGCGCACCAGGAGAGAAGCGACGACGCCATGGGATGTGAAGAGTGGCAACCACAAACAGCATTGGATTGGATCTTCTTCTTGAGTAGGAGTGGTGGTGGAGGTCGTGGGAGTGGGAGTGGGAGTCGAAGTGATTTGAGTATGTGGAAGAGAAAGGCTCCCCCTCTGTGGCTGTGGAGAGTACCGTAACCCCGAGAGTCAGTTGAGTTTCTTCGTTAATTTGAATTTTGAGGAATGCCTTCAGTTTTTTTATTTTGAGGTTTCGGTGCATCTTGAAAGGCATTAGAATTGATTTAGATCCCGTTTGAAATCTCTTTTTCTTAGAAGTTAAATTGTGAGGTTTTAATATAAGTTAACTTTTGAGTGTATTTATAGAAGTTAGATTTTAACTTAGTTATGAAAATCGTATTTGGTAAATAAAGGTTCAACAGCAATAGTTAGATTCTAACAATATTAATTTTACATATTTAACTTGAAATCTATACATAATAAGGACATTTCTATGTAATTAATTTAAAAAATCAAGACTACAAATGTTAATACATACTTCATTTATTCAACTTTTGTCAGAAGTTCTCTCTGGCCAATTTCTAGAAAACCATGTTTTTACACATGGTTTCAGGATCCAGATCCAGAAGCTATAGCTTCTGTGAAAAGTAGGTTCCAATACCCCGTTTGAAACTGCTTCTGGGATATTTGATGGTTTGGTAGAAGCTAACCACTCAGAAAACTGTCTATAAGCAGTTCCAAATAGGATCTTAGAGGAAAATTAATTTTATATTTGACATCAAAATCAAGGCATTTATGCTGGGTGGAGGAAATAATTTGATATGAAATTCAATTTCACTATTTTCCCACATATATATAAATATCATGGAATTCACTTCACTACTCATTCTTTGACTTTATTGGAACTCACTAAATTCTTTAATTAAAGTACTGATATGTTCACTTTCATTGAGTTCTTTTTTATAAATTAGTGATTTCCTAATAATTTATATTTGTTTGATACATAATGATTTCAATAAATTTATTTTTGATAATTATGTATAATAATATTTAAATTTATATTTAGTTAAAGTTATATTAAATATTATTGACAAATAGTAATGTATGATAACATTTTGTTAATTTTTTAGATTATATAATTATTATAATAGACTTTATTATCAAAAATTGATGTATGATAATATTTTATTTTATTTTACTTTATTTAAAATATATAAATATTTTAATAAACTTTCTTATAAAATAATGATATATTATAATATTTATTTTATTTATTTCATAAATCTTATTATCAAATAACGGTGTATGATAATATTATATTTCATTTATTTAATATATATAATAAATTTAATAATCTTTGTTATCATGTAATCATTTGTCTTAACAATTATTTTATTTTATTTAGTAATATATTATAAATTTTGTAATCTTTGTTATCATGCAATCAATTAATATTACATTTATTTTATTTATTTAATAATATATAGTTGTTTTAGTAAACTTTGTTGTCAAGTAATGGTGTTTAATAATATTGTATTTTATTTATTTTGATAATATATAATAATTTTAGTAATCTCTATTATCAAATAATCATATATTATAATATTTATTTAATTTTTTTAATAATTATAATATTTTTAGTAATGGTGTATGATAATACTGTATTTTATTTATTTATCAAATAATGGTTTATTGTAGAATTTATTTTATTTATTTCTTGCTTATAATATTTTAAATAAATTTTATTATCAAATAGTATTACATGAAAATAATTATTTAAGAATATATATATATATAAACACTTAAATTTCACTCAAAATATATTTAGAATATATGAACCATTTCATAAACTCTTAAATCACCAATAAACCTCATTATGTTGGAATCACCAATAAACTAGGGAATTTTTATTCTATATGTAGTATTTTATTCCTATCTCCTAAATCAAGCACAATTGTTAGGGTTTTTGCCAATTGTTGAATGAGATGCAATGAAATGCCCCTCTCTATGCCACCTCTAATTTGATTTCTTAGAAATACACCAAGATAGCTTAAGGGTGCTTGCAAGATATTTTAACAATTACATGAATGCAGGGACTTTTATGCCACTACAAGAAAAACTCTGATTTACAAGGATAAATATCCTCACTAGGTCTTCACAAAAGTCCTTGCTAAACACCATTACGAGAACATTGCAAGGACATCTTGTCCTCATAATAGAGTTCGTTACTAAATTGCCTTTGCGAGAAAATGACCTTGCTATATGCATGTTAAATATGTTGTGGGGACTTCACAATGACATATGTTCATTTAATGTACTCATGACTTCCTCGTTAAGTGCTTGCAATATCCTCACTAAACAATCGAAAATAAAAAAATAAATAGAAATAACAAGCATATTGTAAGAAAATGTCCTCACTAATTTTGGGCAAGAAAAAAAATAACAACGGCAATGAAAGAAATTACCTAAAAAAACCTGCTAAATTGACCTTCAAATGCAATCACAAACGTCATAAATCACACATTAAACATCCACGCATTTCATAACAAAAGTACTAATTAAAATTACATGAAATAATTTAGATATCCACACAATATCCGTACAATATAGCATTGGATATACAATACAACATCTACTTGAAATGATACAATAAAACATTGATCATAAACTTATCTTCATTTTCTAACAACTTTCTTTGCTTTACCTTTTGATGAAAATCTATGGACGAAACAGTTGCAAGTATACTCCTCATATTGCTCTAATGTCTCAACATTACTTGACCAGTTGTCCTCATACTCGTCCTCCTTGCATGTGTTTCCCCTAAAAATCATAGAAAACAAACTTACGATATGTCACAAATGATGATGATTATGTAATAAAGATTTCAATAGTACAAATAGATATCAAGAGTTGCAAAACTTAGATACAATATGAAACTTTACATAAAATCTTACTTTGCAAGTTGTTTCTCAATTGTAGCCATTTGGGCAATTATTTAGGGAGCAATACCCTGTTGTAGGTTTGTCTCCATCTATGAAAATCGAAACTCAAAGTAATCCTGATTGAACTGGGAAACCTAAGATGAATAAGACCCAAAACCCATCATATATGCAACAATGGACTCCTCTAAGTAGTACGGATCAAGACCATTGAGGCCTTGCGTCCTAGAAGTACTACCTATATTCCATTCTCTTGAAACTTGCTTCCACAATTGCTTGTTGAATGCTGGTTGTTTCTCCATATCCAACTACTTGTGTTTCTCCAAGTATAGTTTAGTATACCGATCCTACCATAATAAACACAAGCTTGTTACATATGATTAAACAACACATTTAAATGTATAATATCGACTTCAATGTATTCATTGGAATACTAACAAGGACAGCCTTTGCAACAGGGGTTGACCACAACTACTCCCCACACATGTGGGTTATAGTCCACCATTTTTCCCCCTTTGGCTCTCTACCAAGTTCAATAACTTGTAACAATTTAAACATTATTAAAAAGTAATCTATCTACTTTACAAATTTATTTTCACTATACTTTCTATCCTTACCAACTTCGCACGAACTTAGTCGTGACTATTGAACCACTGGTTGATTGGATTTCTTGTTTCCTATGATTTGTCTTCCCCACCTCAGACCATTTATGGAACTCCAAATCCATGGCAAAAAGATCACATAATCTATCCCACCTAATGTTAACATTAAACAACAATATACATCTTACTTACTAATTTGTATGTGTACGATGGAAACTTAACTCTAACATAATATAAAAATTAATCACCTCACTTTTATACACCAAGACAGAGGAAATACCAACACCACTTGTGTCACGCCCCAAATTTTCCACAATAATTTAAACAAATTAAATTACGAGAAAACTAAAGCTAAACAATAAAATATCAAACCACCAGGAACCTATGTGTGCGGCTAGCAGACTCCAGACTATATGCACTACGCTAAACCAAACGCAT
>JAMKQA010122690.1:0-10971 GCA_024699735.1 Posidonia australis | reverse complement strand
GTTTTCTTCTGGATTTTCCCTGGTTTTTCTCCTCGATTTACTAGGAAGGCACACTTTGCATCTTTTACTGTTTTATCGCTTTTCTTGCATTTGCATTTGCATATAGAGCGATGATGATAAATCACTCGAAATGATGTAACTTTGATTACTCTTATGCAATATCCTTGCATTATGCGATTAACCCGAGATAAAAGAGTGATATTCCTGAGCATAGGACACACCCCGCACATCATGCACCTATTAGCATAAGGCACTAAACATGACATGGCATGTCGCCCTTGGGCGTATAGCAAGAGGCTGAAAAGCCAACATTTCCTTGGATAAATCATAGAAATCAAAGCCAACATTTCTTTGACAAACTAATGAAAAAAAATTACAGGAAATCCAATGGACTTGTATGTTTCATGGTACAAAATGTTGGAAAAGTACATCTTATTTACTAAATGTTGCAACATAAATATAACAACTTTTTTTGTTTGGCAAAAGAAAAAGTAACCTTTATTGATGGGAGTAGGTTACAAGCATAGAGGCTACATGGTAACTATGGAACAACCTCCACAGTTCCTGCGTACTTTGAATAAGAAAATGTTCAATTATTCCAAAGAGTAATACCATAGAAAAGCACGTAATAGCAAAATAAAAACAATATACACTAGGGGGGCAATGTGCAACGAACACAATGCCAAAATACTCTCCATCTCAAATCCCAAAAGCCAAGCCCTTGCAAGAAAAAAGAGAAAGGAGGAAAGTATTCAAGTACTCAAATACTCAACAATAAAAACTAGCTTCTCTTCTGACGAATGGATGGAAATCCCCACCTATCTAGGTTGCATAAACCACGCAACTCCCTAGGCAGATTAGGGAAAGCCCGAAAAATATTGTCAGATCTAGATTCTCCACCAAGCTTGGCTAAATAATCAGCAACAAAATTACTCTCTTGATAGTAGTATGAGAAGGAAATACTAGCAAAAGCTGAATGTCCCTGCATCCTCTTGCATCATTTGATACACTTCCACTGAATATGCATCTTACCATTAAGCATGTTAATGACATTCTCTGAATCAGATTCCACAAAAGATAAAGTCATACCAACAGCATCACATGTACAAAGTAGATCCCAAATAGCCCTCATCTCGGCCTCATTATTATTGACATTACCATAGTAGTGTGAGAAAGCCAACACCACATTGCCTAAACTATTACGAACAATACCACCCCTATTTAAGGAACTTGATGAACTAGAGCCATCAACATTCCCTTTTAGACCAAACTTAGGGGGAATCCATTTGAGAATCATGAACCATGTGCCTAAGGAATGTGGGATAACAAAACCATAAGCAGATAATTCAGCGACGTCCCCTCCTAATCAAAGATAAATTTTGAAGAACTAAATGAGCTTTAAAAGAGAACCTGCAAAGGCAACGCTCCTTCCAAATAAACCAGCAAATAAGGTTAGGAAGTAAACCAATAAGAGTCCTTTTGAATGAAAAAAACCCATCCTTTGAAAACTAATTACGCATGGTAGAGAATAAATCATCATTAACAAAAATCCGTAGAAGAGATCCCAATTATTGCCAAAGGAAAATAGCAATATCACTCCGAAAAAATAAATGAATTGATGATTCCATTTTGGGTAGAAGGCAATAGTTGCACTTCGAGACCAAAGGGATCATTCTCTGCACGTTAAGATTAACAGTGATATCATTCCAACTCATGCGCCAAAGCAAGAGAGAGACTTTAGGAGGCATAAGAGTGGACCATAACAACCTGGAAAAGGAAGAACCCTTACAATTCATATGCAGCTTGGAAGATGTACTTTTATGGAAAATTCACCATTAGCCGAAGGAAGCAAGATTAGCCTATCCCCTTCCCACACGAATCCACTTGCAAACCCCTCAAAGCAGCCCACATAAAAAAACGTCTCTGATGGATGTACTAAGGTCTGTCCCACTAGTCACACCAAGTCTATGAACAAGGATACCTTCTAACCACCATTTATCCATCAAAAAAGATCTAGTCGCCTTATCAATCAGCCAAAGAGAAGTAGATATCACCAAAGGCATAACCTCCATGAGATTCCTCTAATGATAGCATAACGCCTCAACGCTACACAATAGTACAGAAACTACCTAAAAGATTTATTTAGATCTAATTCAGTATAGATAAACAATTAAATAATAATTTCAAAATATAACCCAGACTTGTGTACGGCTAAGTGACCTTGAAATCTTACACCAGAGCTAACCTGCACCTCCAACCACACACCTGAAATAAAATAATTTAAAACCACGCGTGAGTGACGTCAATGTCACCCAGTACGCGCCCCAAAACACTCACACAAAAGCTGGCAAGCCTAAACTACTACCAAAAACTATGAGAAAAACACGATTCTCGAAAAGCCAAAACACGCAGTTGGAGATGAATCATTTATAAATCATAACTTTTCAAAACTCTTTTGTCATTCTTTTTAAAATCTCATGCTTATTTTCAAATCACTTTATGCATTTCAGGAAGCCATTTTTCTCACCTAGAATCAACCAAAACACAAATCATCTTATATATCAAGTCACACAAAACAAGGCTGGAAGCTAGCAAACACACAAATCTCAATCTATCTCAAAAACCTATCATATCAACCTGGTCACAAGTGACCGATTTGGCCTTAAGTAGTTGGCAAGGTTTCATCCCTGTCCACACTACAGTGCCACGATGAACCACCCCGTGCAAAGTTCAACATCCCCGGTCGTAGCCCCAAAGTAGTGTACCCTCACTTGTACAAGCACGGAGTGCATCTACTCTATGATGCCCGAGTACTTGGGGACTCAAACCCTAGACCTGACCAACACTTGCATTGAGGGATCCCCGGGTTTATCATCTCTCGGGCCCTAAAGTACTACAACTACACACAGTCACGAGACTCTCTCCCTGGACCAACTTGACAACCACAGCCTAGGCCCGTCTCCGACTACTTAAAGGTCTCACTACCCCTTGTCGGTACAGCCAATCGACTTTTATGTGGTTCTTTTAAAAGTCTTTTAAATCACTTTCGAAATCATTATCAAAACTCATTCTCAATCATTTATTTTCACATTCATGGTTCTCACTAACCTTGATCACATTATTCATCCCTTTATTGATTCATAACCATTTCTAAGCATTTCCTACTTATTTTAGGAAATTATTTTCATTACACCTTATTTCACATTTGTTTATACCATTATGGTTTCTCATGATCTCATGCATTTAATCATCTATCAGTCCACATGTCATAACAGGATTTATTCACATCTTAATCAAAGCACAATTACTAAAAATAGAGTCTGAGTTACTGAAAATGTCGGATTTGATGGCCATTTTCGCCAGTGAAAACCGCCACCTGGATTCGCTGGCTATTTTTGCCAGTGAAATCCATCATTGATTTTCGCCAAGCGAATCTGCTAGTGAAAACTGCTTGACCCTTATACAGTCCTTGCAGAAAACTCAAACAGAACCCATATACTGAAACCTTTGTAAATCAACCGAATCTTGAGTAAAATCGCATCAGGCTCATTCAAAGCTTAAAAAATACATCGCAAGGCAAACAAAACATGTCCACAGCATGGATTTCACAAGAATCATATTTATTCCCATTTATTAACATGTTTTTTCTCAATATCCAAAGAAATCTCTAGAACAAAATCCCTCAATCATCCACAAGCACGCCATTCTTGTTTCTCATGCATCCATGATCTTTATCACATCAAAATACACCTAGGCATGATCTCTAGAAATTAAAAGAGGGAGGGAAACACATACACAGTTGAAGATCGCCGGCGATTCCCAACTCCGACAAGCTCTCCGTCAAACTCCGACGAGCCTCCTGATGTATGCACCTCATCGGTGGCACATGCACTCCGACAACGACAGAATCTCGGTGGTCAATGGCTCCTCCTTCCTCCCTTATAGTCTCTCGTTCCCTCTCTCCCTCTCATTCTTGTTCTCTCTCTTTTCTTTTTCCCCCTACTAAGAAGATGCAGTCAAGCATTAGGACAGGGCAACTCAGGTGCCAAGCGATGTGGCAATGAGAAAATCAAGTACAGAAGGTCAGGCGACGTCCACTATTTTTCTGACAGAATACTGTTCAAGCTGCTTGTTGACAATTCTCGTTGCTAATTCTCGCCACCAATTTTTGCCACCAATTCTCTCCACCAATTTCCACTTGACCTTTATTTCTGGGTCGAGAGAGAGAGAGTAAGAGTTCCATCCACACCAAACATTCACAAAACACAAACACACATTCCCATAATCATGGGAAATTAGTCCTAGGGTACAACCACTGATATTAAATTTCGAATATCGAAATACATATTGTTTCAAATTACAACCCTGGGTATTACATCCTACCCCTTTAATTGAATTTCGTCCCAAAATTCTCTACTAAGAAAACAAATGGGGGTACAAAGACTGCATATCTGCAGCACACTCCCAAGTAGCTTCCTCTATGCCATGGTGATGCCACTAAACTAGTACAAAGGGAATTACCTTGTTCCTGAGGACTTGTTCTTTGCTATTTAGTATCCTCCACCATGGACAAATCTGCCTATCGCTCTCCTGGCTAAACCAAACTTGGGAAGCATTGGTCAAACACTTTCTCAGCATCGAGACATGAAACACACTGTGCACACCTGAAAACTCTGGCGGCAAATCCAACCTGTAGGCAACTTATCTAACCCTCTTAAAGATTCTATAATGTCCAATATAGTGAGGACTTAACTTTCCCCACTTCCCAAATCTTGCCACACCTTTGGTTGGTGATACCTTTAGGAAGACGAAGTCTCCCACCTCGAATTCCAAAGGTCTACGCCTCCGATCAGCATAAATTTTCTGCCTACTTTGTGCAGTTGCCAGTCTCTTTCTGATTAGATCCACTTATCTGCATACTCCTACACAATCTCTAGGCCCACAAGCCGTCTCTTGCCTACTTCATCCTAGCAAGTTGGTGTCCTGCAAGGTCTCCCATACAGTGCCTCGTACGGTGCCATACCAATGCTGGAGTGGTAATTGTTATTGTAGGCAAACTCAATTAGTGGCAAGTGTTCTTCTCAACTTCCTCTGAAGTCCAAAGTACATGCCCTCAATATATCCTCCAAAGTCTGAATAGTCCTCTCAGTCTGTCCATCAGTCTGAGGATGCAAGGTTGTGCTGAAATTCAGAATAGTGCCAAAGGCCTCTAGTAATGCTCCCCAGAACCTCGATGTGAACTTAGTGTCTCTGTTAGATACGATCGACTCCGATACCCCACGTAATCGGACTATCTCAGCAACATACAGGTCTGCTAGCTATTGTAATGGAAGATTTACCCTTATCGGCAAAAAAGTGTACTGACTTTGTGAGTTGATCCACAATCACCTAAATTGCATCATTCTTTCTCCTTGTCCTGGTTAGACTTATCACAAAGTCCATAGATACATGCTCCCATTTCTAGACCGGAATGTCCAGAGGTTGCAGCATTCCTCCAGGCTTCTAGTGCTCGATCTTGACCATTTGGTAGGTTGTACATCTCATTACATGCTCAACAATCTCTTTCCTCATTCCAGGCCACCAGAAATTTTGTTTCAAGTCCTTGTACATCTTGGGGCTCGCTGGATGGATAGTGTATCTGAACTTGTGGGCTTCATCCAGGAATCTCTGTTTCACTTCTTTCACCTGAGGCACATACAGGCGTAGGTCGTATCTGAGTCCTCCATTCGTGCCAATAGAGAAGTGAGGCACTCCTCCTGCCTCTAGCTTGGCCCAGATTTCTCGCACAAAAAGATCCATTGGCTGAGCAGCTACAATCACCTCTCACAATCTTGGGTGGATAGACAAATTTGACATCCAAACTCTAGTAGGTCCCTGAGACTGCCTTCATGGTTTGCACTCCACCAATTCTTCTAGTAGGTGTCATTCCTTGATCATTAAACTGGCCATCATGTGAGTGCGTTTACTCAAGAAATCCACGGCTACATTAGCCTTCCCAGGATGATAGGATAGACTAAAGTCGTAGTCCTTGAGGTATTCTATCCATCTTCGCTGCCTTAGATTCAAATCTTTCTGGGTGAAGATGTATTTCGAGCTCCGATGATCTATGAATACCTCAATCTGCTCACCATACAGGTAATGTCTTTAGATTTTCAAAGTAAATACCACCATAGTCATCTCCAGATAATGAATGGGGTAGTTCCTTTCATGATTTTTCAATTGGCGTGAAGCATACACTACCACTCTGCCGTGTTGCATCAATACGCACCCCAATCTTGTCTCGCAAGCATCACAATACACTACAAAACCTCCACTCCTAAAGGGTAGAGTCAACACTGGAGATGTGACCAAACGAGCCTTCAACTCGTTGAAGCTCTCTTTGCATCACCAGTCGTAGACAAATGGAACATCTTTGGTTGTCAACCTGGTTAGAGGTGTTGTTGTAGACACTCCGATTTTGAGGCGGCTCGTAGGCAAACTCTCCAGAAGGATGTTTCTTTGGATACGACAAGCCTAACCTCATTTGAACTTTATCTGGTGTCTTGGTTACCCTAAGCCAATGACAAACCCATGGTCCAATTAATAATCCAGGTAGCTAGGTGGAGAGTACTATATTGGAGCACCAAAATGGAGCACCAATATGGATCACCATCTTGGCGCACCAAGGTGGAGCACCAAGCTAGCGCACCAATGTGGAGCACCAAGCTGGCGAGCAACCACTTTTTAGGGTGCTGGCTATTGGCTGTCCATCTTCTATGCTTGTAACCTTCATTTGCGCATATTCTTCTACGAATCTACGCAAGTCTGTTGGTTTCCAAGGCTTTTGGCATCCCAAGACTTTACAACTTCATCTCCTTTAAAAGCCACCCATGAGCAATTCACCATCTCTTAGCAACCAGCACATCTACTTTCAAAGCACCCTTTTTGCATCCCTGAGCACTCCTAGCTGTGTCCAAAGCAACAAGGAGGAGATACCTTGAGCCACCCAAGGAAGGAACACCATAGGTAAGCCCTTTACTCATCTTCACATGGGCTTTGCATGATATTCTGAATAAACTTACACTGCAATTAGGTTTATATAATGTTTGTATGTTGATGTTTCTTTGCACCTTTTTGTTTAAATTGGGTGTTCATGATGTTCTTTTATCTATTCACTGTTTGTTTATCATGGTGATTTCTTGCACTATGTGGTCTTTTTGAGCAATGTATCATAGTCCTATGAGACTACTGGCCATGATTATGGGCTGTGATGTACCCCTTGCATGCTATATCATGTCCTCATGCTCCCTCAATCAACCAAGATACCCCCATGAATCATAAAAGACCCCATTGGTAGTTGCAGTCCTTGAGAACCCATGAATATGCATAGGTAAAGAGAGAGTGAAATGAATGTTTTAGACTTGATTATTTAGTATGTTTATGTTCCTTGGCATCTAGGTAAATGATCTGAATAATTAGTAATATAATTAGTTGCACACAACTAGCCCAGGCTCTGAAATCAGATTGCAGTCTGAAATAGAGTATCTGAAGTGCACCAACCTAGTGCACCAGACTAGCACAGATCACTGGAGCACCATCCTGGCGCACCAGTCTGGTCATAGGATGCAAACAGTAGATTTTGCATCATGGTTAGCATGCTTTTCCTGTTGGTTATGGACATCGATCTTTGTGGTGTTTGATCTCTGATATACAATGTTCATGCTTATACAGTTTCATCATGTAATAACACTGTTTACATTAGTTTTGCATCTAGTGAAGTTGGCTTGCCACTTGGATTTGGTGAACTGGTTGCCTATCTGGACTCTTGTCTAGAGAATTCTTTTACATCAGTCCATGATCCAGACCCAAGTAGCATAGCTAAGTTTCATTGGCCTTTATCAGAATAGGAGTTTTGTGGTCTTGTGTGAGGCTTATTGCCCTTAAGCAAAAGACCAATGTCATGGTGTCTTGGTTTCACTCTTTGTTTTATGAACTTATAGAAAAGAGATGAATCGATATGTGATCAAGTTTTCTAGAGGTCTAGGGTGCATATTCAGATGGTCTTAAGCATATTTGCAAGGTTTTACATCACATAGCATATCAATCTAGTATACTGTTTGCTCTACAATTTCTGGGTCTCACTTTAGTGGCACACATTGTTAGCACACCTAAGTGGAGCACATAGGTGGTGCACCAGATGGGAGCACCAGTCTAGCACACCAAATGGGCGCACCTACAGATTTCAGTGCACCAACAGTGGCTTTTGGCATGATATTTAGTATGGTTCTTGACTTTCTTTTCTTTTGGTTTTCTTTGGGTGTTCTCTTGGACATATCAGGGTGACTCCAGTCTGATTTCATACTCATTTATGCATGATAGCTTAGGTTTTGCATGTAGCAAAGCGAGGATGTTAGTCACTCGATATTACTGGATCTATGGTTATATTCGTGCAATATCTTTGCACCGATATTCAATCTATGACTTGAGTGATCTTTCAAAGCATTAGGACACATCCTACAGTCCCTCTACCCATGTTTAGCATAAGGCACCACTTGCATATAGCGTCGCATTGTATATCACCCTTGGGCGTACAGAAATAGGCTAAAAAGTCGACATTTCCATATAAGTAAACGAGATACCCTTGAAAGACCGATTTCTCGGGCGCACGAGGGTGCCTAATACCTTTCTCGTGCGTAATAGGGATCCTTGCCTAGTTTTTTTGGTTCACGATTGACCTTTTCCATTGGTTTTATTGCGTAGTTTTAATGTTTCAAAATAGTTTTCCTTGTCTCCCGTTTTTAAAGCAGACTAGGTGGCGACTCCCGCATTTCATCATTGTTTTATTGTTTTGCCGTGACTTTCTCGGTCCCCGTGCATTTGGTCTTGCGTGCCACACTCGAGGCTGTCACTAGCATGGTTACAGGGGCTGGCGACTCCACTGTGGATATCCAGATCCCGGCTTTCGTTTTGGGTTCTTTCGCTTAGTTTGGCTTTTCCGCTTGTTTGCTTGTTTCCCATGCTTTGCTTTGGTTGTCCCTTTGTAACATAAGTTGTGTCTTCCTTACATGCATGCCTTTTGTATAATGGGTGTTTTCTTTTTACACATTTGCTATGCCACCACTTTTGCACATAACATGCGCATGTTTTTTGTTTGTTGTTTGATGTTTGCTTGCATGTTTTTTCCCCTTTTGCATATGCCATGATTAGGAGATTAGAGACATGTTTTCCTCCCCCTTTTGGTTAAAAAAATAAAAACATAAAAATAAATAAATAGGACAAACTTGTGAAAAATTGCAAACTTTCCCCCAAGGTCTAATAAATTTGCAAGTAAAAGACTGAAAGTATCTTTTGCATTCATCATATAGGGCATGTATCTTCTCATTCTATGACTTTGGCGTGGGATGAGATTTTGATATGTCCCCCCTTGTCCGGAGTCGTGTCGATATTAGTAGAGGGTACAACCTACTGCTTTGGTAGAGGACGAGGCCCCGCACGCACCACCCATTCATTGCCTAAGCTTTGGCTAGGATTTAGAACGGGAACCTTTACTTTCTCACATTGAGTCGGAGACCAATTTACCCTTGTGTGAACCTGGAGTAGATGGCTTGTTAGGACACCCCTAGATTGTGAGAGAGCGCATACTAGAAGCATTCATGCATCTGCATTCATACCATCATAAGCACTGCATCTTTTCTAACTCGTTTCCTATTTTTGCAATACCATAGAGTACTAGTCAATGTGCGAGTTCCTTAGTCAGAGCTTGAGGTTTTTCCTTTCACTGACACCCAGCGTGACCTGATTTTCGACTACATCTCCCGAGTTATCTGTCACCTTTGACGATAGCTCGTCCTAGGATTCATCCTCTTGTTCCAAACCGCAGTCCGATCCATACCCACTCGTGATCCGCCATGGTCCAGCAAACCAGCGAGCCTCTTTCCTCTACTATCCAAGAGGAGGTCCCTATTTCAGTCTACCCTTCCTTTGTGTCGGTCCCCATCATCACTGTTGCCTCCACCTTTGCCGTAGCTTCTGGAGGACCTCCACCATCCTAGTACTGTGTCCCTGTGGCTACCCTGCCTTTGGGATGATCAGCTTGGTCATCTTCTGCTTTTGGGGCCCCAGCTATTGAGTCTGTCTCCATGACCTTCTCCTAGACTCCTTTCACTACTCCTCAGGGCTATGTGTTTTCTAGCACCCCTTCGACTACGGCTATTTCTGTAGTAGCTTCCCCTTAGTTTAGACAACTGGGCTTTCAGCTTCCTGACTCCATCTTTTGGAGCAACGAGTGACGATCCCGTGACCGCGCAACTGCAACAAATGTCGGCCCTCGCCCAACAGTTGTAGGAATTGGCACTAGCACTCAAGCCCTTTTCAAGTTTGTCCTTCCCGACTCTTGAGTTGCCATTGCAACCAACCCTAGGATCACATATTGCACCCACAGCCGTCGCTGTCCTTCGTCTCCTCGGTAATAGGGGCGTCAACATTGCCTTCTACAGTACCATGACAACCTTGCACAGCATGCATCTCCACTATCTGGTGGCCAACCTTCTAGGCTAGCGGAAGCATAGCCCGCCATGAGCGTAGTACTAGGGGCCATTCGGGTCCAACAGCTCTTGCTTCCGCATTCTGCAACTCCTATAGCACCACCCCTTGTGTAACATCAGGGCCTGATTGTCCATTTTTATAATAAACCATGTATTATTTGTAATATTGTGTTTAATGGTTTATTAATGGATAATCTGTTGTTTCTAGGTTGTGTGTGGTTGTGGGTGGTTTTCTGTGCATCTAGTTGTGATTTGGGACCTATTTGGAGTCTGGTTTGAGGATGCACAGTCGCCTCGATATGCGTGTCCGATCTTTTCCTTTTCTTTCTTTTTCTTTCTTCTCCCACTCACGAGCTCACACACTCGTCTCCTTCCCCATTTCTCTCCACCAGCCCGTGCCACCACCACCCAACGGCCCGTGCCTCCGTGTCATCTCCGACACGATGGG
>JAMKQA010122689.1:0-11812 GCA_024699735.1 Posidonia australis | reverse complement strand
GTACTATGTACACGATTAGTTAACGTGTACTAATCGTGTACTTATCAGATTTTTTACCTTAGACACGAAAACGACCCGTTTAATAATCGTGTCTAATTATTAGACACGATAAGTACACGAGACACGATAAGGCTAAACCCAAACACGATTATATAGTGTCGTGTTCGTATCGTGTTATCGTGTCGTGTCAGAAATTGACAGGTCTATCTGCACCTCTAACTAAAATCACAAGAAAACGCGTGAGTAACTAGAAAAGTCACCTAGCATGTATCCTACGGGAAAATATGGGGGAAAAAATCAAACTTTTACTTTTTAAATCATTTTATTGTCTTTGAAATATTATTTTCATTAAATTCACCAAAGTCTTAAAACACGGGCCTCACTGGACAAAACTATAAAACACGGCCCATACTAGCCAAAACCTTAACTACGGGTTATACTGGCCAAACCACCCAACTCTAACCACAAGTAGTCACTAAGGTGCATTGCACTGCCATAAACCCGTCACCCTGTGAGGAACGAATTCGTCCCGAAGTCCTTCCACCTAAGGATCCTCAAAAGGCTAATCCCATCTAGGAAAGCTGACCCGTCACTCAGGAGGACACCAGAAGTGGGACACATGCACTACTTGCACTAGCCAACACCCAACACCACAGGGTCCCCCTCTAGGCATCGTCTACTTGGTACCTAGACAGTGGAAGTGTCATACCTCTACACCCTATTATACCTCAAACCTCAATGCTTGGTGACAATTGAAGTATCATACCTCTAGGTCCAGACGACACCTCAACCCATGAACCTCAACCTTGGTCTCGTAAACGACATTCTGGGAGTATCATACCTCTGAAACCCTACAAATACTAGCCTATAGTATATTTGTCTCCGACCTCAACCTAGGTGACGTACACGACCATCTGGGAATGTTATCACATATCCTAGTCTAGGCAATACGACCCTTCGATATCTTGTTCCATACATAAAGGCCATAGAAAACACTTTTCCAAACAATATCTCATTTTCTTAAAAATTCTTTCAAAATCATTTTCATGCATCTAAGATCTCTAGCTACAAAACGGCCACGTTGATTAATCATTGTCAAAGCCACAATATATGTAGCCATGATGGTCCTCAAATCACCATGTCAACAAAACACATTTAAAGCCATTCGGAAAGCCCATGGCAAAACTACTTTAAAACAGGGCAGAGACCTGATTCAGTAAACCAAAATGGAACAGTTGACTGATCTTGGCTCAGGGCACTAATTTGGCAGATCAAAAAGCCAATGGTCAACCTAAAATCCCCAATTCGATAGGCCAAAACAGATCGATTGATCAAAAACCAGGTCCTAGGTCCACACCCAAGACCAAAATTGGTAAACAGAATGGATTCAGTCATGCCAATTTTGCACCCAAATGGTCCCCTTAACACAGAACCAAAACGGTTTGTCGATTTCTCCGAACATAAAAAAACAACCCAAACCCTAAACTCAAACTTCACCTGAATTGAGAGTGAAGGCTGGTCTCACCACAAGCAACCATAAGATCCATGAAAATCAGAAAACATAGGTATGCAAGCCTATTACAAACTGACACAAAAATCACCATGATCCATCAACCGTAACTCAAGGTATTAAATCTGAAAGCTAGGAAACCCAAAACACAAGCACAGTGCATACCAAACATTTAATTCGTCATAAATACACCATAAATTCTCATAAATTATGAAATCACTCTAGGCATTAAATTCACACAATACTATTTATTTACTACATTTTTATGCCAATTTAGAGGAAAGGTGTGAAGTGCGTACCTCTAATACTATCACAACGGTCTAACCTTCATGCTGGCGACCCAACACAACTCCAACGACTACCTCGCACTCCAAGCACCACACGACCATGCCATGAGCTTGCTGCACCACCAAGACGATGATCCGGAGTTCCTTTTGAACTCGACCTAATTCCAGCACTCCAACACACTCTCTCTCTCACTCTCGTCGACAAAGAAGAAGGGAGGAGGAGGAAGAGTGGAAAGGGAAAGAAAGGTGGAGGGGTGCGGGGGAGGGACGAAGGCTCTGGAGCTCACCACCATCAACTTGCTGTGCTCAGGAAGAAAAGAGGGAATTGGTAGGGAAGAAGGAGAAGCAGAGGTGTGCAGGGGAAGCTATGTTCTTCTCCTCCTCTTATTTACGTGCAGGTCGATGGTGGTTACGCATGTGCACAACAAGCAAATAATAAGCATACACAACTACGTGTCCCAACCATTAACCACTCCCACACCTACCACGCAAGGCAAAGCAACCGTTCACTACCTGCACGCCCACGCACAGGAGCACAAGCGTAGTGCCTCTACGAAAAGACAAGGCATAAAACAAGCCAAACAACGAGGCCAAAGTACAGAAGCACAAAATTACTGAAATAACCTCACGCTAGTAATACCCGACCACAATAAAATTCATTAAAAATGTATATTTACAAATTAATGAATTTTCGAGTGTAACATCCTAACCACCTTATAAAAGGATTTTGCCCCCGAAATCACTAGTAAGCGAAAAGGTACCAGTAGTGGCTAAGATAGCCTCCTTACGCTCCCAAGTGGCTTCTTCAGTTCCATGATGTCATCACCACACAAACACAATTAAAAAAGAAAATACAAAATCACCTATCTCAAAATGATGGTTTTCATTATTTACCATTAGATTTCAATCCAACCACCATCAAACAACTTCCCTTAAATTAGAAGAATGCAACTGATCTCTTGCCTATATATATAGAGAAATGACTTCTCTTACATCCTATCTTATTTTTGTAAAATGATGTAACTTCATCTATAACCATTTGATTGAAATCTAATGTAATATGTAAAAATCACTTATTTTATAGTTGGTGGTTTTCTTTAAGGGTGAGGATTTTTGCTTTCCCTCCAACATGATTTACGTGTTTATTTTTTTGACAACAAACTACAGCAGTTACGTTGAGATTTAACATTTCATTTTGGTAAGTGGTGACGATATTAAATGTATAACACACGTGAAAGAGAGGAAAGAGACGGAAGGAGGGTAACTGGGTAAGAGAATGGTGAGAGAGTAAGGAAAAATCACGAAAGACAAGGAGATGAGATGTAGATATTTTAGTAATAATATTAATTTATAAATAGTAATACTAACTTATATTTTAATAATATTATTTGTCAATAGTAATACTTTTTGGATTTTTCATTTTTCCTACTTTTTCAATTAGTAATTCCTTTTTTGATAAGCAACTCTCTCCTGTATATCCCATGTTGTATAGGATTTAGTGATAACATTTCCCTTTTTTTTCTTCATAATTTTAATATTTTTTCTATGTTTTGGAAGAGATCAAATTTATATTTTAGTAACATTATTTATAAACAGTAACAGTTTTACTATGTGTAAATAGTGACAATAAACAAACACCAATTGTCTGTCTTCTTTATGTGTTGTGATTACTAATCCTTCTCTCCTTGCAATCGATGCTCGTCTTGTGGCTCAACCGCACGTCGTCAACAAGAAAGGAGGAACACCAAATGCTACACAGCCCCAGCTTCCCCCTGAGTCCCTTCAGCCTCTCCCCCATCTCCTCCTTGTCCACCTCCATCTCCCTCATGTCCGTTTTCACCTACTCCAACTCCGCCCTCATCCTCTCCACTAGCCTTGCTTTTGCCTCAACCTCATTGTCGTCACCTCCCTATCTCTCTCCCTCTCAACCCTTTTTGTCGTCACGGCAGGCACTCACAACGCATGACGGGCCAACCCCACCTCTTGTCCCAACGCCACATGAGTGGTAGCCAGTTGCTGGTTATCGACGAGAAGCACATGGATCTCCCTGTGCTGGGCGATGAGGCGATCTTTGAGGAGAGCGGCGCAGATGTAGTTGTCGGAGGGGTGCAATGGGGCACAATCGAGGAGAGGGGGCTACGCGCACAGGTCCTCGAGCCTGAGGACGTGAGGGTGATTCCTGGTGGTTATTAGGGAGGATGAAGATTGCATCGGCAGAGAAAATGTAGAGACTAGTGGTTATTTGGTGTTGGTTTTCATTTCCATTTTTCATTTTGAATGTATTGAAATGGTGGTTTTGTTCTTTTTGGTTTTTGGCATTGCAATCTTGATAATCATCATTATTGTAAAATTAATGGTTAGGATAGAGTCTCTGCTTAAGTTAAAACGAGATAGGATGTAGCAGATATGCTTCTTAAGTGTGTGTGTGTGTGTAAATCATTTCTTGAAATACATTTTTGTCTTTTAATATAAATAGTAAATCAAAATCTAAAATAGATCATTATTTTGTCAAATAAACTTTTACCATCCACAAAACTTAACTTTGGTATTTCTTTCTAGCAAATAAATTAAAAATTGACTTCTCAAACATACAACCAAAACTAACATGTGGAAAGCATATCAAATCATATGCAGTCACGCAAACTTGTTTGTTTTCCCTTTAAATTTACACCAAAACCAACATAACGAAAGCATATCAAATCATCACCAAATGAGGGACCAATGTGAAATAGGGAAATGAGGGAGTTGATGATAACTGAATGAAGCTAACCATGACCAGTAGAGAGAGACATCGCTACCCTCTAACGGTTCATACGGCGATGTAATTCTCTCAAGCACCGCAGTTTAAAATAAAATCTCAAATGATTTGGAATGGCAATCACATGTGACAGGTGCCTTCGCTGTATGGCTACTCGTTGTCGAGGTTGGACGTTCTTACGTGGTTAGAGCAACCCAAACCACGTAGTTGCTATTTGTAGAAATATCCAACAACGTGTGTCCTTGTTTCAGATAATAAACACGTTTTTTTTTACACCAAAAAGGGTCATTGTCATTTGTCAAGTCACTCCTATAATAAACATTGCTATTTTGCCTACTGTAGTTAATGTGATTATATCTGTACACTTTTCTTTTCTTTTATCAATTACAAATGTGAGTATCGTCAAGGTAAATCAAATGTAAAGGATGTAAGAAAGTTAACTAGGAATACTCATCCAAATTAATTTCTAATTCCATGTCAAATATTTATTTCCAACTCTTTCATGCAAGTGCCAATTTAATTTAATTGCCTGCGTTAGGTGGACAGGCCTTGATAGAATGCCTTCTATGACAATTCAGTCAATCAGACCTGTCGCAGAGATTATATCATGCATCATCGTCAACTCGCCACTGCATCTAATAATTAAGTTCACGGCCGGAATCATATTTATTTTGTCAAGATAGGTTATATATCTCACCTGCCAGTTTAATTGAGTTTTTTTTTTTTTTTTTTTGGGTACGCTTGACGCACACAATTCTCCTGTCTCAAGCTACAAAAACTTCAAACTAAGAATCTGGTTTGGATTAATGTAACTTGGATTAAATGGTAGGTAGTGATTCTAGTTGATTGGACAATTCCTACGTGTTGAAAGTTTTTGACCTGATAAAAAGACAAAAAGGCCTGGATTTGACTTGTCATGCCCACTGTATGTGTTCTAGCAACTGGCGCTAGAGGGACATCTTGGCTAGTGTACTTCTGTTTGATACGTATACGTACGTACGTACACTGACAAAATTCTTCTTTCATGGAGTAATTGGGAGGTGATAAATGGACGCAGTCATTCAGAGATTTCCAATTTGATGATCAGTAATCTAAATCTAACCTTCTAACTCATTGGATGCAAATGTTTGGCTTTCATTACATCAAAGTAGATGTTATTGTATGATTATTTGAGGTGCATGCCCGAAACAAAATAAATATCGTTGTATGACGACTATGATTTGCATTTTTAAAAACTATAATTGCTATTTTACTGATTTTTTTCAAATGTTCTTGTCTTCTTGACAAATCCCTTGAATTTTATACAACTGGTCACCTCAATTTTTTTTTTAAATAGTGAAGCGTATGCAACTTCAGTTTTTTATTCTCTTCTGTTGCTCTCGTGGCAAAATTCATGCCGTGGGTAGAATCCAAATTTTCGGCATTTGTCATATATATATACACCCAACGAAATTCAGACAGGAGACATTTGTCATAAACACAAAAGGAAATGGTCCATTAAACGATCATCACATATTTTCGGCACCATTAGACTTGCTTCCTCAAAGACGTAGCTAACATAAATATCATTCCAATGCGATTGGCTGAACAGAATCCGATCAAGATATAGGACAACTTTAATCCCGTATATTTTACAAAAATCTGCAGAGAAGAGATCTCCTACACAATAGAATAATCACACGGTCCTAATCTCTTCATTATTCATTTACATAAAGGATTATTTTATATCTAAATGCAGCCAATCAATCACGAAAGCATAAATAAGTAATCATGATTACCAAACCATCCTCCCTTGCCATGGTTGTTGACTTGGCAAATTCCAATGGGGGAGAGGTGGGGGATTGAACAAAAAAGAGAACACACTTTAACATAAAGAACTGTTTTCCTCCCATTCTGTAAATCTCTGTCAATTGCCCATGAACTAGATGTTAGATGTGAAAGGTCACTGTTTATCATTGTGATCAAGGCTCATTCTAGCTTACTTTAAAGTGAAGTATATGCTTTCTTCCTGCTTAGGCAAGACAGAAAGGTTATCTATCAGAGCTTGCTCAAATAATTGAGCAAGTGTATCAAATTACTCAAGGATGTTGACGATCCAACCGAGAACTGAAGATTAACCACAACGTTACTGTTCTTTGAAACATGGATTTGGGTCATGGTTCTGTGCTCTTCTTCTTCTTCTTCTTGATGAAATCCTCCAACTTCAAGTGGCAAAGACATCCAAACCCTCCATGACTAGTTGGATAACAAATTAACAAGCCATAACAGGCACCTGTGGTGAGCTTTGGCTAGTGTTTAAATTGTTGACTTTTCATGGCCTGCACGAAGGAAGGTCCCCATCAGGGAACAGAAGGGCAACAGGCTGTTTCGATAGGCATCGTCACGGACGTTGATCGTGCAATTGACGGCAGCCATTTATTTGCCAATGCGACGTATGTGTATGTTGTGGCTTCGGTTATTCTTGCCTGGGAGGAGAAAGGCGAAGGTGGTTGGGACCCACTTTTGATAATTGACCTTTTGTCGACATCACACACGCTTTTTATGCAGGGAGCTGGAAAAGGAAGCCAACGTAGCACACAGATGTGAGATATGCTCCGGTTGCTGTCACTTGCGGTGACGATAAGCTAACTGCATGGGGAAATAAGATGTGCTTGTCCCTTTTTCTTTCTTTCTTTCTTTCTTTCAATACCGTTAGGTTGATAAAGTACAAGAATCAAGTGATTCATGTTGTAATTTGGTATATAGTGATTCAAATGATAATTAGTCTTGACATTTTTCAGTGACTCTTTGATTTAAACTGGTCTCTGCCACCTAGAGCCTCCAGAGGATCTTACTAAGAAACCATTTGATCGTATGAGTTAGTAAGACTTATAATTTTGTTAAGATTTTATTGATTTACAAGTTCCAGATATTTGATTTGCAAGGCTAATGGTTTTTCATGGGATTAATGAAATAGATGAATAATGTAATAAAACAAACTTTTGTGATGGAAGAGTGGTCGTTTTTGTGAGACATAAAAATGAAAACTTGAGATGTATGAAAAAACTAAAACAGACGTTATTGCTGTAACTTATAAAAGTGTAAGAAGATGTGGAGAATATGTAAAGAAAAATTAATCCTAAAAATATATAGAGGCACAAACCTCTCTTATAGATGAGTATAAGGGTACAATAGGTACAAACAGATACATATGACAGCTACAAATATTCCATAATATTCTCCTTTATCTAATTGTATCTAATAAATAATGTTAAGAAAATAAATACTTCTGAATGTTTAAGGATTCAAACGAAATATAGTGTGGATATGTAACGTCCCACATTTTCCACAATAATTTAAAATAAATTAAATTACGAGAAAATTAAAGTCAAACAGAAAATATCTAACTACTAGGAACCTATGTGTGCGACTAGGAGACTCCAGACTATATGCACTACGCTAACCCTCTGCATGTTTGCACCTACAAACCAAAAACACGAGGAAAAAACGCATGACTGACAAAAGTCATCCAGTACGCACCCCAAAGGAAAACCGCAGAAAGCAAATCATAATTACTTTTCTTTTAAAATTCATTTCTCAAACCATTTTCTCAAAACCTCACAAACTAGGCCCACACAAGCAGAAACCACAACTAGGGCTCTACTAACCCAAAGCCACAAGCAAAGGCCTTCAATGGCCAAAACCACACACAGTGAGTCAAGAGGCCCGACGTCAGGCAGCCAAACTCTAGCCACAAGCAGTCCACTGAGGAGCAACACGGCATTCTGCGCTGCTACGGTGAAGCCACCCTGTGTAGGAGCGATCACCGTTCCACGATTCTCCCTACCTGGAGAACCCTCACAAAGCAAACTCCTCCTTGGGAAGGCTGTCCTGTCTTCTCAGGACGCTACCAGCTACGGAACACGTGTCCCACCCGCACTAGCCACCATAGGGTACGTCGCCTCACGGCGTCCTCCACACACAGTGTTCAGGAGAGAGTATCATACCTCCACACACGACGACACCCGAGCCTCAGTACTCACAGCGACAGCAGGAGTATCATACTTCCCCGTCATGTCACAAGACACCTCAACCTGCAGACCACAACCCTAGCCTCGAAACGACAGTCAAGGAGTCTCATACCTTCAAAACCCGACATCCCTCAGCCTCAGGTATCTCGGCCCCCGACCTCAACCAAAGAGTCGCGCCTGACCAACCAAGAATGTCGTCACATTCCCTGGTCCTGACAACACGATCCCACATTGTCTCAACCCACACACAGAAAACTGGGAAAACCATTTTCCAAAACTGCCAACTCATCTTTTTGAAATCCATTTAATCCATTTTCCAAAATCATTTTATTTCTTTGAAAACTCTTCAAAAACCTCGGCAAAACGGCATATCAGGTGTCCCAAGAGACCACCATTGACGGCCCACAATCTCATCTTACAAGGACAATACAAACCAATCCGGAAAACCACTGCATTAAAACACATTTTCCAAAAATCTAGGAAAACCCAAAAAATGCCCTAACAGACCCGCGCATGTGGAGCAAGCGTCTGGCCTGCGCCCCTGGCACTTTCGTCTGAATGCCAATAGAGCCTAAACCAGGGCCAGAACAGCTGTCAAACCAGCACATGTGGCTCGACAATCGACCCCCGTCCCTAGTTTTCTGTTAGAATTCACACACCTACAATAGGCACTCAAAAATCGCTTGAAGTGGGAGCTTCAACAAGAACTCCCCAAACAAACACCAAAAAACTCTGATAAAAACATATGTGGTAGACCCTCGAGTCTACTCCAAAACCCAATAAACAAAACTGAAATCCATTCACTATGCATCAAGATACAAAATCGCAAAGGCGTAAGGGTCAAAATGACCTAAATCTCAACCATCGACATAAATACCCCTAAAAACAATAATAAATTCTCAAAAAATCCAAAACATTAAATTTAGACTAGCTTACATGCATCCTAGGCATTTCTACCATTTTACATGATTTCTACATGTTAAATTGGGGATACGTACCTGAATGAGCTCCGACGACCTTCGGCCAACTCCGGTAAACTCTAGCGGCCCCGCACGTTTGCTGCCACCCCACGACCTCTGGGACGTCGCTTCGGAGCTTCCCAGGCCACCACGAGCCACCCAAGCCCCTCTCTCTCTCTCTCTTTCTCCGTCGACGTGCGAAAATAGGGAACAAGGGAGGCAAGGGAGGACGGGTGGAAGGAGAAGGGGGAGACGGAGGAGTGGAGAGGAAGGGGAGGAAAGGTGGGGAAGAAAAGATGCACGCCCGAGGAGGAGGAGAAAAAGAAGAAGAAAGAAGGAGAAGACGGCGACGAGCAGCGGAGGAGTGCGGTGCGGACGGCTTATAAAGCCTGCGCACGCAGTAGATGGGAGAGTGCTCACCTACATGTCTTAGCCACCGACATCCCACACGAGCACACCGGCCACTCCGCCCAACCACCAGTCACAACAAACGGCCCACGAACGTGGGCCCCACGTGGACCCACACCCGGGCCCACAAGCATAGTGCCACAATGCACAGTGCAACCACGTATAGGAACACACCACAGAAGCTAGCCCACGAGTCCCAAGCCCAAAAGCACAAATCCACACAATAGGTCTCGGAACAGTAACACCTGTTCAATAATAAATTCATAAAAATGTAAATAATTACAAAATGAATTTTACAGGTGTTACGGATACTTTAGAATACAGAGAGAATGAGATTTGCCTCGTTAAACCTTGCTTACAAAAAAATCTAGTGGAAAAAAAACAAAGTGAAGGAAAAGAACATAGTTTTCAATATCTCCCTCTAATTAGTACAAGACTTACAAACCAAAATTACAATAATTATAAAGTAAGGTTTTGACGACACACCTCATTCGTATCTTCTAGACCAACTTCTTGAGTGACATGGTAGGGAGTAACTTTGTAAACAGATTTACTAGATTCTCGCTTTATCGAATTTGCTTGATGTCAATTTCACCATCCTTTTGAAGTTCATGTACATTGAAGAATTTCAACGATATGTGTTTTGTCCTGTCACCTTTGATGAAGCCTCACTAGAGTTGTGCTATGCATATAGCGTTGTCCTTATATATTATATATTGTTGAATCTTCTTTGAAAGTCTTTAATTTGCTTGTACTTTGGATATATTGTATGACTCGTCTAAGACAGAAGTATTCCTGACTTGCCTTGTGAGTAGCAACTATTTCAAATTGGTTGGATAAAGTTGCTATCACTATCTGTTTCATTTATCTCCATAAGATAATTGGACCAAGACATGTGAAAAATGTATTATGTCTGTGATCTTCGTTTGTGGGGGTCAAACAAACATCTTATATCTATATAGTCAATAAGTGTTTAAGAGGATTCTTTCAGAAAAAATAGTCCTATGTCAATTATCTCTTGGAGATAGCGTAATATTTGCTTAATTATTTTTCAATGTCGTTCAGTGAGAATGGAGTTGTATCTAGCTAGTAGATTCATTACCAACGCAATGTTAAATTGTCTGTAGTTTGCTAGATATGTAAACTAGTTATCCAGGCCTAAGATAATCTCCCCCACTTTTGAAGGATGAAAGGGATTTTTCTCCACATCTAGTAATCTTACAACCATAGGTGTGGTCAGTAGATAACACTTTTCCATGTGAATTTTTTTTTGTATATGTCAATTGATATACTAGTATACCATGTGGTACGTTTTCGATTTGTAGACTTAGATAGAATTTTGATTCACCGAGATCTTTTATTTCAAATTTTGAAGTTAATAGAACTGTTGTCTTATAGATCTCTCCAGGAGATCTAATTATATTCAAATCATCAACATATACGATGATGAGTACAAAAGTGATACTTGATGCTAGTATGTATATAGACCTGTCAATTTCTGACACGACACGATAACACGATACGATATAATCGTATTTGGTTTACCCTTATCATGTCTCGTGTACTTATCGTGTCTATCTGGTAAACTCGATTATTAAACGGGTCATTTTCGTGTCTAAGGTAAAAAAACCTGATAAGTACACGATAAGTACACGTTATCTAATCATGTATATAAATTATAACTTTAATTATTTTGAATAGTGGATGTTTATGATATGTTGTAGACTTATGATATTAACATATGGAACAATGGAACTTGTGAAATATTGTTGAATGATTGGTTCATGATTTATTGATTTATCTTTGATTTTTCTACGTGTACAAAACGTGTAAATGTTAAACGTATACTATACGTATAATCTTATATTAAACGTGTAACT
>JAMKQA010122686.1:0-10802 GCA_024699735.1 Posidonia australis | reverse complement strand
TAGGCATAAAATCTAACATCAGGGATCTCCTTACCAGGGAGAATCTTTATCCTTACCCTGGCAAAACCCAAGAATTTAACTCTGTCGAAAGAAAGATCGACTTCCAACATATCAGAAAAGTCTGAAAGCAATCTATGGAAAACTTCTATGCACCATAAGTGATGAGGGATCCCTTCCAACCGGATCCAGGTCCCCTCCTCCTTCAGGGAGAGAACCGCATTGGAGCTAGGCGTCCAGTGGACAAAAGAAGCGGAGAGGGACTGGAGGGAGGTTCCAAAACGACTTAGGATTTCGTTTTTAACCTTAACAGAAGGAAATTTTAAAAAAAACTTCCCAGGAGAAAAGTCAGTTATCTCTACTTTGACATGTAGAGGCCAGTTATTTAGGATGTGCTGCGAAAGAGTGTCAGTAGTGAGGAGGGAGGAGTGATCAGTAACAATAGCGCAGCAAGAATAGTGTATCGTAGGGTCGCAGGTAGCGTCAAACAGGGGGATTACTATGGGGTTTTGTGGGGAAAAACCAGCCATGGTAGGGGATTGAAGTATGTGCTCCTGAAAGAAATCGCAAATCGCCACAGAATGAGTGGATGCTTTACATCTATAACAAGTACCAAAGAATCTACACTTGTTCTTAACATGACCACGCGAACCACACTTAAAACAACGACCATTTTCACGGCAGAAGCGTACCAGAGGAGAGGAAGCTTTTCTCTTCTTCTCCACCAACGTCCACTCTGGAGAACCAGGCTCGGAGACAGCAGAATTTCCAAATGAGTTCTCAATAGAGGAAGAAGAATGTAAAGCGGCAAAGCGCGAGCCTCCACAAAATTTTTCAACCTCAACAGAAAAATGGTCAGAGGATATCTCTGTCGCAGAGATTTCTGACAGAAAAAGCGGCGAAGAAATAATATTTTCTAGGGAAGAGAAGTTTCCACTCGCAGGCGGCGAGGCCACCTCGTCATTAAAGCCAGAAGAGACAGGAGAAGAGCATGAAACAAGTATGTTAGGCACGTCGTCTGACGCGCGAATAAAAGAGGGCCCCACCAAATCAGCGGGCAAGAATAAATCAGGGAAATTATCAGAGATAATCTCGGTATTACAATTAAATCCCACAGCATTACCCCGATTAATATTAATAACCTCATCAAGGTTAGGGGGAGAGTACCGTGAATACCCCCCACACAGTACTCGAGGCAGCAGGGTAGGCTGACGAGTTAGAGAAACCTGGCTTGTCGGTCACGCAACTGCAGGGACGAGGAGACTTGCTCCGACGACCCACCGGTGGGAGAATGTTCGCCGGAACCATAGGGGAAAAGAGGGGATCTATACTAACAGAAGCTGGGGGATCTGATCGGACAGCGCCAGGGGATCGAGAGATATCCCCCGAATCAGATCGAGGTACTAAAAGCAAACCATCAAAAGCAGAAAAAATAGGAATACCAGTAACAGAAGAAGAAATATACTCGTAAATCATCGAACCATATGCAGCAATAAAAACTGAACACAAAGAGCATGAAACCACCGAGTTCAACCAGATCGGCGATAAATATTTGTTAACATATAAACAATCCACAATAATATTCACAACATGCTCAGAGTAGAATCTCAGATAAGAAATGAAGCCATATTTAACCGTCAAGAGACCAAATCCGGACGATCGGAGATCGTCCGGGGTGGATCTGACCCTAGGGGAGCAGGGAAGAGGAGAGTGAGATTTTCTCCGGTTACTGGTTTCAGATCCCAGATCTGAGGAGGAAGAAGAAGCTTTCCTCTTCCGACGTCCCTGAATAGGAGCCGTCGGAGAAGAAGGGGATCTAGATTTTACCAGACGACGACGCACCTTGACAGGCGACAAGATTGAAGAGGGTTCCTCTTCCACCAGACTTGCTTTGACCGCCGCCCAGTTGAACTCAGTAGCTTTCCTGAGCAGCTTGCGCGAGCGAAGATTGTGAGGGAGGGGTTTGGATGCACGGCGGCCATAGGGTTTGCGACGGCCAGTCGCCATAAGGTTTCACGAGAGCTTTTTCGCGAGAGCGGAACTATCCAAAGATTGTAAACAATAATTTTTTATATAACAACATCTTCGTTGTCATTCTTTGCTTGCATACCTGGTTGACCTTCTACTTGCCTCAAGATCGAGTTAAGGTGCCTGTCGAAGGATTGCTTACTTTCCATACCTTGTGTATAAGGTTACATATCACTACCATCTTCTTCTTTTCTTAAAACAATAGGTAAAATCGTACAATGGAAGGAACAAGTTTAGTTTGGGGTGATTTCTAAGTTTTTTTTTAATTTCTTTCGGAATCTAGATTTCAAAAGTAATCCAGTAGTAAATCCAAACACGCCTTTAGTCAATAACTTGTTATATAACAACATCTTCGTTGTCATTCTTTACTTGCATACCTCGTTGACCTTCTACTTGCCTCAAGATCGAGTTAAGGCGCCTGTCGAAGGATTGCTTACTTTCTATACCTTGCGTATAAGGTTACATATCACTACCATGTTCTTCTTTTCTTTTTTTGTTAACGGTTGAGATAGTAAGAGGTGAATGTCCTAAGATTCGAATCTAGAACCTGTGGCAAGTTTAAAGTTCTCCCAGTCACTGTGACAATGAGCCATTGTCCATGTTCTTCTTTTAAGAAAATCCTGCATTAAGGAAATCCTAATCGTTGGATGATAACTTGTGATCGTGATACCTTGTGGAGGGAAGATAATACTACAGATCCCACAATTAGTACCTTGCTGTATGACTTGATAAAGAAATTGGTGAACCTGACTCTAGTGGAAAGCCCACACCTCTGCCTTCATGTAGTTTTGTACACAAGAAATTTTATATGAGTTCTTACAAAATGAATCTCAACCGTTGATAATGGCTTGTGAGAAGGAAATGACATCAGATGATACTACGTGTCCCACCAAGTTAGTTTTTTTTGTAAGAGTTCGCGTAAGGATTTGTTGACGTAAGTTAATAACATCTTATATTGTTTCCTCATTGTCATAAATTACAAACGTCAATTGATTGTTGGACCTGTAGATTTCTTCAAGGACTTTGTGATTGATATATAAGACGCCAATATCTGTGGAACAATCGTACCACCACTTCCATCATGGCACCTACGTATCGGAGGTCCCGAAGTGGTCCGGCACAACAACGATGTTGGACGAGACGGACGACGAACTAAACTGCTGTTGATGCTGCAACATCAAGTCATGAGCCAACTCCGACACCTTCCAAACCTTCACCGACTTGTCCAAGCTGCCACTGTAGACAATCCACCTCGAGTCCGCCGGCGTCGACTCCTGATCTGCCTCCACCGCCAAGCACTTCACCGGACCCGTATGCCCGTCGAGCACCGAGAGGCAGGAGTGAGCTCCGGCCTCCCTCCTCCAGACGCAGATGGTCTTGTCGGCGGAACCACTCAGAACCAACGTCCCCGCCGCCGCCAAGCACAACACCGCCAGCTTGTGCCCTCGTAGGACGCCGCCGTGGAATAGGTCCTTCTCGCGTTCCCAGAAGTTGACGAGCCCGTCGGACGACCCGCAGTAGAGGATCGAGGACATGGAGTTCACCGAGAGAGCCGTGACGGCGCACTCCTGCTTCAAAAGCGTCTGCCCCTTGACGTGCTTCGTCGTGCCTTTGGACCCGAACTCGCGTCGCCACACATTCACCGTGCCGTCTGCCGAGCCCGTGAACACCATGCCGTCGAACCCGGCGACCACGGAGTTCACGGCATCGTCGTGGGCGACGACGGACTCGAGGCATTTCGAGTCGGAGACGCGCCAGACCTTGAAGGTCTTGTCCCACGACCCGGAGTAGATCAGTGTCATGTCCTCGCTCATGCTCAAGCACGACACTGCGTCGTAGTGCTTGATCCACAGCCCGTTGCGCTTCCTCCTCACCTCGACGTAGTTGCTGGGTTTCAAGGAGCTCCGGAGGTAGTCCTTCAGCGTCGGGAGCGACCCAGCTCGCTTGTGGACTGCGGGGTTCCTGCTTGATATCTTCCACACCCTGATCTTACCATCCTGGTGGCCCGTGAAGATCCTGTCCCTGGCGATGATGATGGCCTTGACGAGGCCACTGTTGGACTTGAACGCAGAGAACTCCTTCTGGTTCTTCCACACGCGGATGTTCTTGCTGTCGGACCCTGTGTAGAGCAGGTCCTTAGACGCCGCGAGGGAGTAGATGTGCCCTTCCTCCCGGACGAGAGAGCCGATCAGCCCGGTGGGGGCGGCGAAGATGACGCTGTCGTCGGAGAAAGGGTTGTCAACGCCGGGACCCATGGCGTGGAGGGACCATGGGGACTTGGCGAACGGCGAGCCCGTTTGGTTCCAGGGGGAGGAGACCTCCATGTCGTACGGGGAGATGCTCGACGAGCTGCTCGGCCTGTTCGCTAGCTCATCTGCAGTCGGCCCGGACATTGTCGCGTACGTTCTCTTGATCACCACCACCTTAGAGGTTGCTTCTCTCGTGCATGTAAACGAGTCCTCTGTTTTCTCTTCAATAAATAAATAACAGAGTGCAAGTCGTTAAAGGTCTAGAGAAGGAAGACAAGGGTGAGTATATAAATAAACAGGGAGATGGGCAAGGAATCGAAGGTGGGGATGGGGAAGTGGAGAGAAAAGAAACGTGTGTGGATGGAAATGCGGATTGATAGGAAGGATGGACCAAAAATACACGTTTACGACATTCCCATTTTTTGGCAATTTCCCTTTTTTTGACCTTTCGAGTTTCGAGACCGTTTTCTGTTTATTTATCTCCTCTGTTTTTTTCCCCCTACTATTTATGAAATAACACGATGCACTTTCGAGACAAGGGATCCACGGCTACGCCTATTCTAGGAGAGTCAAATTGTTAAGACGTTTTTCCTTATATTGTTTGCAAGCAAGCAAATAGTAATATTGCTGGTAACCAAGGGAAATCTCGTATGGTGCAAAAGGTGAAACGAAACCGTATAGCTTATGATTTTTTCTGTTTTATCTTTATAAAGACCATTTTTTGGTTGGTTTACTCGCCCACTCTTTCACTATTTGTTTCTTCTTTTCACCCTTCGGATGGTTATTGCTTCATTTACAGTTGCTATTATACGGTGTGAAGATTTTTTCTGTACTTTAAGAAATGGTTTTGTATGGACATGGATACAAGTAGCACGGCATTTTCTAGCTTGAATGCTACTTGGGCTAATTGTACCACACTTGGGTTACAAACTAATTCTGATTCAACCCAATGCACATGCAACTGTCAAGGTCTTCATATGTATTTGCTTGTCTTCAAGAAATTGTTACGTGTCAACATAAATTAGTTTCCAGACCACAAATCCAAGAGAAGCCATGAAAAGAAAGGAAGCAAAAAGCACTTTTCCAAATATCTTAAGACTGCTACACTTCACGCTAAAACAAGCACTTCAAAAGAATGACAAGTATAGAGAGAAAAAAATACAAGCACCAGTGAATCATTATCGTCATTATATATATAGCAAGCAATTAGTTCTCAGAGGAGCCAAAGCCATTGCAACTCTCGATCTATAAAAATTTGCTAACGATTTGCTTCCAACCACCACCTCCCACTGATTTATTCATCCCTTAGGAACCACAGCATGCAGATTTTGGGGCTGCTGCACCTTCCCCAGCAGGTTGATCCGGTTTGTTGATCTTAATTGTTCGATCCTACAACAACAGCAATGTCGAATACATCGAACTTTTAACACACGAGGGTAAAAGAGAAAGGTAGAATCCTTATAATGCTTACCTCAGGTTTGCTGTCGGTTTCTGCAAGCCTTTGCTTGATGTCCCTGGCTACTGAAAAGAAAACCTGCTCAACGTTTAAGTTTGTCTTTGCACTCTGCAAAAATAAGCTATTTGTGAAAATTCTGGACGGGAATGAGAAGTAAAAGGAAAACTTTTGAATTGCAACTTACAGTCTCGAAAAACTTGATGCCATATTCATCAGCAAGTGCTTGTCCTTTTGAAGTAGGCACCGCCTGAAAAAGGATAGCAACTTTTTATGCATACAAGTAAAAAGTACTACTAGAGTTCAATACAAATCTAAAGAACACGCCAACCACACCATTCATTGACAATAGCAAAGACTTTGAGAAGTCAACATCAACGTTTAGATACATTTTGTTTTCCCTGGAGAAAAAGATGGTGAGAGGATCTATAGGCCTACCCTTTTGCTTTCATCCATGTCAGCCTTATTCCCCACCAATATCTTGTTAACGTTATCAGAAGCATGCTGTTCAATGTTCCTAATCCAGTTCCTTATATCTGTCAAAGTTCAATGACTTCACATGGCAAAATAGGCAAATGGACACAAAATAAACTTTGAAACAAAAGCATTTATCTTTGAGAAACAAGCAAAAGGTGGTAAGTACTGTTGAATGAGGACTCATCAGTGACATCATACACCAGCAATATTCCCATAGCTCCCCGATAGTAAGCTGCAATAAGATTTTAAAAAAAAAAAGCCTTACAACTGCTTCAAAAATATACTTGAAGATTTGGAGAAGAGGACAGAACGACAGGAGAAAAAAAAGGTCATCGGATAAGTTCTATGTGTTGGGGGCTACAGATTGGAGCTTTGTTTTTTCTCCTTTTTTCTAATAAATATTACAATAATATTCCCATCTAATGATTTCCTTGGGATGACCTGCAAACCTCTTACTAGAGAATCCATATCGTAGACAAGAGCAAAAGAAGCAGAAATCTACCAGTAGTGATTGTTCTGAACCTTTCCTGGCCAGCAGTATCCCAGATTTGCAGTTTGATACGTTTCCCATCCAACTCAATGGTTCTAATCTTAAAATCAATTCTGCAGTTAACAAAGATTTTGATGCAATCAGATATATTAAGAAAACAACTCAAAGCATTCTAAATGATCTTTTGTTTCTCACAAATATAGATATAAGATACAAACAATTTCGATTAACACATTCTTAGTCTACAAAACTGACCCGATTGTAGTAATAAAACTAGTGGTGAATGAACCATCTGAGAAGCGCAAAAGAAGACAACTTTTGCCAACACCTACAGCAGCAAATCAAATGTAATGAGCCAGAAACCACAGGTAAATCAAGGTATTAAAGATAAAAGCTGGATAAAAATTAATAATGCTTATTATATATCTTATCATGCTCCCAAAGATTTTCCAGAGAAAATATAAAATTGTATATTTTACTTTTAACTGATGGGACTTGCTAAAACTCCCAAACAAAAGGTAAGAATGGAAGATCAAAATGTTAAATGTAAAAGTATAACAATCAGATACCTTTCTATTTTATTAGGGCTTTAAGATGCGGATATCCCAAGATATGGAAAGCCAATCTGTAATATGGATGACCTTTGAGGCTTCTAGTTAACCATCCAAATAATGGATGTTATATGACAGCTGGTAATGTCGGAAAGGTAACGCCATAGAAGTGACAAAGAGAAACATTAAAATTTAAAAGAATAATGCCTAATCCCTCTCGATTATATTATTTTAAGATCTATCTCAAAAAGGAATCCCATTTTATTTTATAAAATGCTAAAAGCTCTACATAATTCAGACATCCACAATTTTTCTAGTGTAAAAAAATTCTAAACATGTTAAGCAAAATGGGAGATAGGATTCCAAATCTTCCCACCTTACCTCCACAATCCCAAAACCCATATTTAAATTTTAGGGCAAATCATAGAACATTCAGCTTTCTGTGATAACAAGTGTGACAATATTGAAAATTACGTATGGCATTGTCTTCCAGAATGAAGAGAGAAAACTTTCTACATTCACCCCAGTAAGATTTTATTTGTGTTTGAAACCAGATATACCAACTATGATGCACTCCCTAAGAACCTTCAAATTCATTCCCAATGTCTAGGGGATGCTCTGCCAAAAAAGGCAAAGGCAACGCTTGACTGTTTAACCGAACAGCTTCAACTACATCAAGAAGAAAGCAAACACAAACCATGTCTAAGCACAAGCCTTGCAGTACTTCTAATTCCTTCAGTGATGTCACTAAGAAGAAAGCAAACGCTTGACTGTTTAAGTGAACAAATGAAGCCTGGAGTATGAAATTGACAGCACTAATATTGCATGTTGCCACACGGATTGTCCAAAATTTGAGCATTATTTGTGGGTTTACTAATCAACATGACAACTCCACAAATATGACATAAAATTAGCGAGGCAGGCTTTGTCCAATCGTTTCTGGATCATCATCTTGATGTCACTATTATAGGATCATCATCTATGCCACGTTATAGTTGACAACCTTAGCACTATATACATGGCTAGAGCTTCTTTTGTGCAAGTCTTGTTTGCTAACCACATGTCGCATGTTTATTGGTTTTTGCCACTGTCAGTTTGCAACTTAACTAACCACCAAAGTTATCTAATCCAAATTTAATACGATTAACCACCTGAACTTGTTTACTTTACCCTCATTCAGGTTTTTTCATTTAAAAGGAACAATTTTAAAAAAAATTAATCACATGTAATTATGTAAAGCAATGTTAGTTTGATCATAAAATTATGCAAGTTTGAACGGTGGCTTGTGCTGTAGTCACAATTGTATAGTTCTCGTCATAACATCATTAATATGGCATTTTTATATATCATTTTGACTTGAAATATCAGATAAGTTAAAACAAATTTGCATTTGTGTAGATCATGGACCAACAATGACGAATCTCTCCCACAGGGGATGGCAAATGGTGAACAAAGAGCCTGGCTTCTTTTAGTACTAGAAAGGATTAAACCATTAAGACAATGAGATCCGAATGTACTTAAAAAGTTTGATTTCTCAATAATCAGAAAATAACAGCAATGAGACAAGGCATTTTGTATATACGTAAATTGAATTGTAAGAAATATAAAAAAGTATAATGTTATGCCTTCCACTATTATGGAGTTGTTCATTATCTAACCTTGTATAACTATAAGAAATAATGATTCAAGTCGAAACATGTCAAGCAGTCATGGTACAAAGACCCCAGGAAATGGAGTGCCTTGATACTGATCAACACCTTGGTCACAAGGTAATGCTAAAACTAACATACATATGTGACAAGTTTTTACCTTTAAATATTATTAAGTTCTAAAAACAGATAAAAGCATCATTAGGAAATGTAAATTATAAATGGTTAATTAACTATGCAACTATAATCCATTAAATAATTGATTTGCATAATTGCTGAACAGTACAAGCACTGTGCATTAAGAAAGTGATTAAATACTGTTGAATTATGAAGAACATCAAAGGATCGCTTGGAGGTCATAAATCATTTGGAGAAAATGTTACGGAAATAGAATATTTTATCTATCCAAAATCAAAAGCCTACCACCATTATTCATATACCACTATCTTTACCCTATCCTTTAATATGTCTAACTCATCATTCCTGTGCAGGAAAGCAAGAACCGTAACTCTATAAACTTGCAGGGCCACTACTCTTACAGGATCTAACTGTAAGCCAGGTCGCCAGGCAAAGGGGGAAGGACATACATCTTTTAACCGTCCAAGAGCATTGCTTACCTTGTCCCAATTTCTTGCCTACGAAACTATCACCTTTGTCTCAAAGACCAACTAGTTCCTTTATGCCATAATAAACACTTAAATGTTGACATTGTACAACATCGACGGTTTCACATGCTCAACTTTTCCCAAGGGTAAGAGGATAAACCGCAATTAACAAAAACAACAACAGCAGCAGCAGCAGCAGCAGCAGATAAAAAAAGAAGTCCTTGAGATCTAGCAGCCTAATAAGTAACCGCTCCGTGCTTAATCACACCTCTCGCGAACAATCACCTATTAGCCTCTATTTCCAAAAACACCAAAAATGAGAAGAAAAACAGACAGAGACTCACTCACAGACACACCATGACATCAACACCAAAAACACCCCAATCCATGTCAAACATGAAACGCAGCCCTACAATCTCTAGATCACAGGGCAATCGCCAGATCTCAAATCCAACACGGAACAAAAAGGGAGAACCAAAAGGCGACGCTCACCGCTGTCCCCGATGAGGAGGAGCTTGATGAGGTAGTCGTAGTCCGCCCGAGCCCTAGCAGGAGGAGCAGCCATCGCCCAAACCAAATCAAGAAACGAAGAATACGAAGAATAAGACGCCCTAGAGCCTTCTCACTCCACAATCTAGATCCGCCTCTGCGAGCACAAGAACAGGAGAGGATTAGGATGGAAAATCCACAACAAAATCGATCTGGATGATGCAGATGGACACATCGGTACCAGGGGTGGAGGAGGAAGAGGAGGAGGAGGATAGGAGGGAGATCTGGTTGCCACTTGCCAGGGGTAAGCTCGGACGTTGTGGGGAGGTAGAAGAGGGAGAAGAGAGAGAAGAAGAAAAGGAAGGAAATGGGTGATTTTATGGTTCTGAGAAAAGAAAAGGAAAAAAAACAAGTATCTGTATCTTGCGCGCGTTGCCAGCTCGGCAACATCATTTTTGTATGTTTTGTGTTTTCAGCTCAACTTAACTATGGAATATGACATAAATTTTATTATATAAATTTTACAATAACTCAAAAGTTAAACCATAAGCTAGAATCTAAATCAAATATAATCTGAGAATAATAATGTTCTAAATCCGTAGGTGGAAAAAATTTTCAATGGTTGAATTATTTGTTCTAGAGGCAGCTTTCATCTATTTTATTTTTCAGATTATCCATCGCATGGTCATATTCGATCCTTAAAATTCTTATTAACGTTTTTTTTTTTTAACGGTAAGTTGTGATATATAAGTCTCTCAGTCAAACAAATCTAAGGAAAATAAGATAGTACAAAATGTAATGTTTGATATAGTCC
>JAMKQA010122684.1:0-10155 GCA_024699735.1 Posidonia australis | reverse complement strand
TCCGCGGTTTTCGTGGGGTGTGTACTGGGTGACTTTGGTCACTCATGTGTTTTCCTTGTGGTTTTGTTCGCAGGTGCAGACATGCGATTGGTTTAGCGGAGTGCATATAGTCTGGAGTTTGCTAGCCGCACACACAGTTTCCTAGTGGTTGGATATTTTACTGTTTAGCTTTAGTTTTCCCGTAATTTAATTTGTTTAAATTATTGTGGAAAATTTGGAGCGTGACAGTTGTATAACTTGTTTTTTAATTTTTAAGTTATATTGGAACTATGTTTTTAAGTGTGTAATATCCAAAATTGATGTGCATATAAACTTATAACAAATCATTTTTGACTATTTATTTGGGTTTTTCACTTGTTTCTAACTCTTTATCTGAATGCTCCGAAGCTTGGATCTATTTGGTTGCACTTCTACCAGAAGCTAGATTCTACATTTTCCTTAGAAGTTGGCTTTTGAAGTCATTTTTAGTTGGTTTCTACTATAATGTGTAGAATCTTGTTTGGTAAAAATGGGAACATATAGATTTTGGGCTTTAACATTAATGTAAATAGACCTAGTTATCCTTCTTCAAACCCTAAAGTGCTTGGATCGTACATGGACAGTTTGGGGAAAAACAACAAAGCCATAGCTTCTAGTATAAGCAGCCCAACACTAACTTCTATAAGAAGAAGTATTTTATTGAATAACTTTTATGTTGTAGAATCTAGAAAGCTAGAGCTTCTATCAGAAGAAGTGTTGTATTGCTCTATTTGGAATAGCTTTTAAGAGTTTTAAGCTTTTGTTAGAATCTATACCTCAAAATCTTAATAGAGACTAAACCAAACGCATTCTTAATCTTACTTATAACACTATTTAGAGGGTGTAAATTGACTGAAAAAACCTTCACATGTTTTGCTTAAATACCCTCCTATAACTCCAAAACTGCTATTATCTTATTTATGCTTATCTTTTCTTTTCATCACACATCATCTTTTCTATTTCTCGTCCTCTTTCCTTCTCACCAACCATCAACTTCCATAGGAGATGTGCTCTTCAAGTTGGATTTCTTTCTCTAAGGGAGTCCCTCCCACTCCCATATGCTTTAGTGTCATCCTTATCTCCTCCAAACGTCACTCCAAATGAAAGAAATTTTTTAGGTGCCCAGATTGGTAGATAAAGTATAGTGTGCATCTTGATTGTGTTTGATGAAATGTTCTAATGAAAATGTATTTATTTTAGGATTAAAAAATAGATGTATATTCTTCAATTGGAACGAAAATCATATGGAAGGGATGGAAAATGCCCATATGAGAGGAGTTCAATAGAAATATGATAAATTCTTTTTTAAAATATCAATCTAGTTTTGATTAGAAGGTGACTAAGTCTAAAAGCTACTTCTTGATATCTAAGAATCTTGCTGCTTCTAGGATATCTATGCTTGCTGAAGTTATTGGGTTCACAAGAGGTTCACTTTTTTTTAAATATCTAGGATGCATGATATATAAAGATACTACGAAATTGATAAAATTTCAAGACCTAATTATGGAAATTCAAGCTAAAGTTGTAAGCTGGAAATCTAAACTTCTTTCACCAAGTGGAAGATTGATACTCATTAGACATGTTCGGTCTAGCATTCCTTTGCACACTCTGCCTGTTTTTTATTTTCCTCAAGTTGTCGTTGGCATATTATAGAGAATTATGGCAAATTTTCTTTTGGAAGGCTCTGATGAATATAAGAAAAGGCACTGGCTTTCTTGGGATTGCATCACATCTACTGTGATGGAGGGTGCTCTAGGTGTTAGAAAGTTAAAGGATGTGATGCAAGCTTTGAGAATGAAAGTTGCATGGAAATTGAAAACTACTCAATCTTTATGGACTAAATCTATGCATGCTAAACATGGTCCCATGGCATATGAAGATAAATGGATTAAAGGCACAACTAATTGGAAGAAAATCCAAAAAGCTTGGAACTTACTTTAGGATAACTTGATGTGGAATATTGGCAGAAGAAACTTTAGCTTTTGGTTTGATATTGGGATAATTGTTGAGCTTGATAATGTTCAAATTATTGTCCCTAAATTGAAAGTATCAGAGGTTATTTCTAACCCATCAATTATGATACTTTAAGTATTCCTTAGAATGTTTTGAATCATCAACTCTAGTTAAATCTTATATTATCTGATAAGGATGATCATTTGTAATGCCTCAAACTTAGGTACACTACCTAAATCATAGTATCACAAGTAATTATAATGATTATAGCATAAATAAAATAACTGTAAATACCTAAGACTCAGCATCCAAGAACTATGTGCGGCTAGCTCCCACACGGACATCGAAACTAGACCGCACCTCAACATGCACTTGAAAATCAAACAAAGCATGCGTGAGTGACATCCAAGTCACCTAGTATGTGCCCTACACACAGAAAACCACGAGAAATCGCGAGAAAGCACACAAATCTCAAATTATACAAAAACATGGTTTAAAATCTCATTTTTCATATTGCCATTCTTTTTCTTTGTAAATACTTGGAAATCGCTATCCAAAACCATGCTCTTTCAAAACCACATATTTTATCAATTTTTATGCATTTTCATACCTTTTATGCAATCGAAGAAATGCACATTCTCGACCAAATCTAACCTAAAACACAAGGCCTCGCAGGGCTCCAAACAAAACCACACAATAGTTGGTAACTAGTTTAAAACACAATTCTCATGCATTACTAGAATCTTAAGACAAGGCACAAGTCTAATTCTAGTTTAAACCACACATTTTATTTCCACTTTTCTTATTTGGTGTTACCTTGATCAGAGGTAACTAGACTCACAAGCAGTAGGTGAGGACACCATTGCCCCTACCTCCTTTCACTACCGCAGTAAAGTTCCCCGTGTGGGAGGATACTGCTTCGGCCAACAAGCCTCAATTTCATTTCTATAAGCACAGAGATACGCTTTTCCTAACGTCCCTTCAGTGACCCGAACACCTAGGTTCACATACCTAGGCTCAGCCTACATCGTCTCAAAACTCAGTATCCACGGTTGTATCTGACAATCAGACCATTCCAATTGCCAACACCAACTCCCGTGAATCTTTATCGGTAACCATGGTCGTATTTGACAATTGGTTCCATTGGAGTTCCATACTCCTATCATATTACTGACACCCAACCTCATGGTCCAACATTACTTAATCATTTTCTTTTCAAAATTCTTGGGTTTTCTTTTCAAGCCATTACTCATTCTCTTTTCATTACAGGAAGTTACTTCCGTGCAATTCTGACCCTTCATTTGGGTCCCAAGCTCAAAACCATATAACACCATGCAGTCATATTCATTATTGGGTCTCATGCCCAAAAATCACATAAAACCATCATTTATAAACCTCTTTCCCATTTCATGGGTCCCATGCCCCAAAATCATATGCAAATTCATTATTTAAATTCCATATTCCTCCATAGCATCTACATGGGGAAAGCACTACTAATGCATGCCAATTAATCATATAAATCCATTCCTTTTACTTTAATTCATGCATTAAGGCTTATGGGCTAGGGGTATGGTTCAGCAGATCGATAGACCGAACTAGGCATCAAATGGCCGAAACATTTCGATCGACCGGAACTTGCGATTCGGTCATCTGAAAATATCTGTTTCGGCTGATCGAAACATTTTGATCGACTGAAATCCCCTACAACGAATGACTGGATCATTTTGGTTGACCGAACTCAAGGTATTGGTCGAATACTGACAGCAAAATAGTATGCTGAACCAAAATCGCCATGTCAAAATGCCCGCTTTCAGTAAACTTCCCCCATACCCTAGCCAACCAATCATCGAAAACGGAACCTCTAGTGGACCCCTTTTCGACCAACCACAAAACACACAAAAATCACCAAATGTAGGGCTCTAAGTCCTCTACCATTAGGTACAAATGTCATTCAAATCCATTAAGCATGCATCTCTAAATAAAATCTCAAGGGCTTGAAGCTCATTTCACAATACTGTAGTATACATTCCATTTTCAACCAAAAACTCATAAAAATCATACAACCTTGCATGATCTCTACACATTCATGTCATTTACATCGTTTCCATCATTCCCACTATTTTTCAATGATTTATCATGCAATTTTAACCATTTTCATGTATTAGGGCCATTAACCACCATTAACTGAACAAGAGAAGGGAAGGGGTTGCGTACCTCCTCCGATGAACCCACGCAACTCTAACAATCTCTCCCCTTCCTCAAGACTCACCTCCGACCCTCTGTGCACCCAACTCTCTGGCGTGACACCTCTGGCTTCACTCCCTCTATTTGGTTTCCCCCTTCTTCTCCTCACGCCGCTCCAGATGCTCGTAGCCATCCTCCTCCTCCCCACTTTATCCTTTCCACTCACCTGCCACCCTCGAATCCCATCGGTGCTATGACCCTCCGCCAAAGCTGGAGTGAGGGGACGAGACAGGGTAGCTATTAGCAAAGAGTGCATAATTCGTGCAAGAAGAAAGAAAAGAGGAAGAAGATGGGCACAGGGTCCAACGAGCATTGTACTCTAGTTGACTAAGGTCCAACCTGGTCCCACACACCTAGGCACAACACCACAACCTCACAACCAAGGACCAATATTCAACCACACAGAGAGAGAGACACACAATAACACTAGAATATCAAATTATCCATTAATAAATCATATTCAAATATCACAATAAATTCCAAGATTTACACAAATAGATAATCAAGCTCAGATGTTACATCATCATATTTGGAAGCTTGAATCCAATGGTACATTCATTGTGAAATCTACTTGGAGTTACATCAGCTCCAAGAAACAAATGCTAAATTAGGGGAAAGGCGTCTGACATTTTTTCCTTCCTTCTAGAATCTATGTCTTTTTATAGAGGATTTTGTGGAATAGATTTCCTACAGATGATAGGATAATTAATATGGGAATTAATTTGCCATCATGTTGTTAATGTTGTTGTGGTTTATCTCATCAAGTTGAGTCATGTAGACATCTCTTTTTGGAAAGTGAATGGGCGAGATCCTCTTGGAGATGTTTTATTGGCATTTTTAGGCTTCTCACATTGGTTGTAGAACCTAGAGTAATGGCTTAACTTTATTTTCAAGAAAAGGAGTAAGGAAAGCTTTATTGAAAAAATGCAAAATTTAATTTGTATTGCTATGCTTTAGGAAATTTGGAAAGAGAAATGTAGTGTTGGATATGGTAACAATGTAACGGCCTTAGTTGCCATAACACCTAATAAATCATTTCACTTTTTTTTTGTTAATTCATCGACCACTACAGACAACAGAATTCAAATGCATAATCTAAAATATCATAAATAGATTCAGAAAAGATTATCTACCTAAGATTCTCGATGTGTGGTAGAGTGACTCCTTTCCATGTGCACTAGGGAGATATCTAACTCCTTACCTGCACATGTGAGACACAAGAACTAAACACACATGAGTAACAACTAAAAGTCACCTAGCATACAACAACCTATAAAATAAAACTAAAAGCCAACTTAGTAGAAATCATCTCTACAAGCCAACACTGGATGATAAAACTAGAAAGCTAAGCTCAAACCCATGTCAAAATAATAGAACTCAGGCACACCAGAAAACCATAGAAAATAGGCATCTTACCTAAATGCCACAAAACCATGATGAGGCAATCCACTATTGTTCAACAAGTATAAATCCTTTTAATATTCCTTTCAAAACCATTTTTATCTTTTTCAAACCAAAATGATGTGCATATTTTGAAATCTCTTATGCATGCTTGAAATGGTTACGCTACGCCAAGTCAAGTCCAAAATCAAGTCTATTGTGCTTCTCAAATATCGAAGCTACATAGAAGCATGCATCCAAAACTCAAATACCAAATATACTAAAAACTCAAAGCAGCATGGAGTACTCAGCTATGTTAGTACCTTAAACCACGTAGCCTGAATCCATATACTCTTTGTCTGAATGCTCTATATCGCATACAACACATCCACACCAAAAACACTAGGCACAAGTAGTCACCGAAGTGCAACTACACTACAACAGACAGGCCATCTTATGAGAAGCCTATCCATCTTGAAGTCTAACCTGTCAGAAGAACCCTCAACAACATATTGTGTTGCTTAGCGACAAGCAACTAACACTGGCCACAAGTAGCCACTAAAGTGCATTGCACTACCATGGACAAGCCACCTTATGAGGAGTCTATCCATCTCGAAGTCCAACCTCTCTGGAAGACCCTCAAAATGCTAACCCCACATGGGAAGGCTGTCCTCTCTCAGGATGTTACCAGAAACAAGGCTTGTGCAACTACCTATACTGGTCCAAACACCATAGGGTCCGCCCTCTTGACGTCCTAGTCTTAGTGCTCAGAGCAACTAGAGTCTCTCACGTCCGGGTCTAGCCAACACCTCTAATCTCAACATTCAAAGCAACCAAAGTCTCATATCTCCAAATCCAACTAGCACTTCAACCTAAACCTCAGCCTAGTTAATCATGCTAGAGCACCTAGGAGTCTCATCATACTCCTTGGTCCTGACAATGCAACCTTCCGGCCTATTGGCTCTAGAGTCTCAATCTCAGACATTACACCCAACTACACAGAGGTATCATACCTCTTGAGTTCGCTACAATGATTCCTTGGTATCTTAGTTCTAGAACCTAAGCCTCGGACTTGTGATAAACTTTTCCAAAGATATCATACCCCCTAGATCCATCAGCACAATCTTACAGCCTCTTGGTCTCCACAAACAGAAACTAGTGAAAAACAATTTTCAAAACATTCTTAATGTGTTTCTCAAATCATTTTTGAAACATTTTAAATTCATATTAACCACTGATTCCAAAACAAATGTAATAATAGGCCATAGTCTCACTATTAGGTAAGAAAATGTGTGAACATTATGCACCCCTAATACATGCCTGAGTCATGTGCCTATAATATGTGCTTGTCATCTACACCCTTAGAAAAGCCAGAAACACATTTGAGAATAAATATCAAATTCTGAGCTCAAAACAACGAAAGAACACAACACATCAATTCCAAATTCTCAGAGTGAACACAAATCAAGCCACAAACATAATGCTAATACACTTGTACTAGAAAAACAACCAAAACTAAACTTGAAGTGTAAGACGCAATATGTCCAGTGTCCAACGCTAAATGCTGAAATTCCCAGCATCTAACATCACAGCCAGTGCTTTGAATTTAACTCAGAACATTACACACAAGTAGCCCCCAATCACACTATATTGAAGGCACAACACTAGAATACCTAGATTTAAATTGCTAAAGAATAAATTCTCTATTCCAAATACATTTTCTAATAAAATTTCAATTGAATAAGTTAATTTCCATTTAAATGTCTTAGGTTCATCCCTAATTCCATGCTTAACTAGTGATCTTTCTATAAACCATACTATCGATCTAAGCCATTTAAGGGGATACTTAATGTTCTAAGTCCTCATATGCTTAAATTTTGCAAGGAAACAACTGAAATCTGGTTCTCAGGTGTAAGATGGGCTTAGACCTTTAATCAAGTGGGCTTAGACCCAAAGAACCCAATACTCACGTTGAACTCAAGGTTGCTGCATGCCTTCTCCATCATTCCAAAATTCCGATGAGTACTTTGAGAGTTTCTACAAACACTCTCAAAGCTCCTCCAACTCTCAGTATTACATGCAACACCAAAAAAACCAAAGAATCAATGCATGCGCCCAAAGAAAGGGAGGGAAGAAAGAAAGAGAGCTACAACCATGAACCCAACTAGAGCTTACCTTAATTTCAAAGTTGCAGCACCTTCTCTCTTAGCTCCATAGCCACGCTTGACGTCTGGGACTTGCAGAGGGTCATCAGAGCTTTGCCTCCATGATCACAACCACATGCATGGAAGAAAACTCAACGTGCACACCCATGCAGCCTATGCAAGACCTCAACTCTCCCTCTTGGAGTTCATCTTTAGAACCCCTCTTTTGTGAACCAGAGGAGAAGGAAGAAGAAGGACTGAAAAAGAGAGAACATTTAGGCATGTATATAGGCACCTGTCATCACTAGAATTTTCTGAGACAGTTGGAGGTGTTAAATGCATATTGTCTAGAATCTGACATAAGATGCACAACTTACAACATCTAACACATAGAAAGCTAGAAAACACAAATACATGTGTAAAACGCTGTTGATTTTGTGTCTTACATTAAACACTACATATTCAACATCAAACACTCCAAAAATCCAAATTAAATCTCTGACCTAAAATGTTGTCCAAAAATCTAGATCATTACAAACAAGGTTGGTAGACTCAAAGACATAATGTGCAAGCCTTTGGGCTAGATCCAAGTCTTCTATGCTCATTTGAAAGATCTTAAATGCATAAATTTGAAGGATATTTAGATTTTTCAAGCACTAAATCTTCCTTATATTAATTGTATGCAACCTAGTTATACCATGGTTAAGTGGCTTAAACCTGGTATTGGTTGTTATAAGCTTAATGTAGATGAGGCTTCAAGGGGCAATCTTGGCTTGTCTGCAGGAGGTGGAATCATTAGAAACCACAAGGGTGAATTTATTAATGCCTTTTGTAACTTCTATGGTTTCTCTTCTAATATAACTATTGAATTTAGGGTGATCAAAGATGGGCTGAATCTCTGTTCAGAAATTGGACATTACTTGACTAAGGTTGAGCTTGAATCTTATTCTAACATTATGGTAGAAATGCTCAAGAAAGGTTGTTGTGAACTTTGGCAAATTCAAAACTATCTGAAAGACACCATTAGCTTAGCCAAGAATACTTTGTCTATTTGGCATCAATATAGAGAAGGTAACTTAGTGGCAGACTTTTTAGCTAACAAGAGGATTCATCTTTAGGCTTATCATTAGTATAGAACCATTTCTGAGCTTTCCAAGTTAGTTCGGGGTTCAATTATTCTTGAAAGAGCTATTTTGCCTTACATTAGAGTCAAGACAAAATAACAAGCTTTTGTCGATTAAAGGTGGTTTGTTTTGCTTGTTTTGTAGGTGCATGTACTGCTAGTGCTAAAATCACTTCCTCTCACTTTCTCTTTCTTCCCTCAAGGTCGAGGTTTTTGGGATTGTGAGTAGGGAGTGATCAAGTGGTCATGTTTTCTACATGAATCACATGCTATCTTTCTTAAGAGTCTATCATTCCTAGGAATTAAGGTGTGAGTTGGTTTACTCCAACTAGTACCTATGTACCTTAAGGAACAATGTCTGTTTTTTGTTCTTTTTTGGTACACTTATAGCCTTAGTGCTTTGTAACCTATTCTATTGGAACACCCCACTACATCACATACTAGTACCAGTACTACCCAAATAATTATTATTATAACAAATTATCAAAAATGAGCTAAAATTAACCAAGGAAATAAAACTAATTAAACAACTACAACTTAGAACCTTAGTGTGTGGCAACGTGGCTCTTTCTATGTGCACAAGAACTGGACTGCACCACTAATCTGCACTTGGAAAAAAAACATAAAAATAAAACCCATGAGTGACCTTAAAATCACCTAGTACGTGCCGACCAAAAACCACAGCAAAATCATTGAGAAAATCCACAATCATGGTTCTCAAAACTAGAATAGAAGACATTTCAAATCTGTGAAACTCACTTATATTTATCCAAAAATTTACTTTGCAAGATCATGCCTTTTCAAATCATATACATTTTTCCTTTGAAGTCACATGCACTTTTTAAACTATCTTCATGCATTCACAAATCAAATCCTTATCTGAAACCATTTTAGAAAACCACACATAGTCCAAACAAAAACCTATAGTGTCACCCTGGCCACAGGTGATTGACCTAGCTACAAGTAGTTGCCGAAGATTCTTGCTTCTCTTAACTGCACTACCACGGAGGATCATTGTAGACACCCCGATTTTGAGGTGACCCAGAGATGAGTATCCTTATGTTGCTTTGGATGTGATCAGCCCTTGAACCGAGCCCCAAACCCATTAGCCAGAGCCCCAATCAGACATTCTGTGAGCTGGGTTGGCGCACCAAGGTGGCTCACCAAGCAGGCGCCCAGCTCTGGCTGCTGACCTTCCATCTTTCGGGCTGTTACCCTTGCAAACGAATGTGCCAACGAATATTCGAGGCTTTTCATTTGCAAGACCCTTTGTTTCTCTTGTATAACCCATCC
>JAMKQA010122683.1:0-13359 GCA_024699735.1 Posidonia australis | reverse complement strand
CCGAGTTTCTCGGGCGTACGAGGGTGCCTAACACCTTCCTCATGCGTAATAGGAATCCTTACCCATCCTCTGGTTAGCAGACATCCGGCCTTCCCATGCATTCATCCTTTTGTGGTTTTCCTCGTCTTTCCCTTAAAAGACTAGGTGGCGACTCCTTTCTCTTTTTCTTTTTATCCTTGCGCCTTCGCCGTCATCGGCATGGCTGTGGTCTCCTCCCCACCGCTTTCCCTCTAGGTCGGGCACACGGTCACAGCATGAAATGATGAAAACTACATGTAAAATCATAGAAAAATAGTGGAATTGATGGGAATGAGTTGAAATGCATGAAAACCTAGATATCATGTGGTTAGTATTGAAATTTTTAGGATTATGCAAGATTTTGGGATGAAGGCTATAGTAGCTGTTTTTGAGCTTCATCCCTTTGTGATTTTCATGTGGATTGTGTGGTTAATGAAATCATGAATGGTTTGTGGAGCTTTGAAGTAGACTCAAGGGTCTACACCCCATGATTTATTGGTAATTTTTGATGCGTGTTTGGAAGGTCCGATTGAGGCTCCCACTTTCGACGATTTCGTTGACTGAAACAGGGGAATGCCCTGGTTGCGGGAAATTTGGTATGCCGAATAGAATTTGGTATGCCGAAATCTAGATAGATTAAGCTAGGATACTTAGTTTCAGTGGACCAAAATCATCTGGTCGACCAAATCAGGGACTTTTGGTATACCGAAAATGTTTAGTATACAAAATCTGGGATTTTTGGTGTACCGAACCTGAATTTGGTCTACCGATTTTGCCCTAATCCTGAAATATATGAATGTGAATATAAAATGATGGATAAATGGTTTTAAAGGTGTGTAAGCATGTGTTAATGATGTTTTCCTCATGCAAATGGTATGGAGGAATATGAAACCAAAATGAGTGGATTTGGGCATGGCATGAAACCCATTTGTGATTTTAAAACACATGGTTTTTCGTGAATTGAGTTGGGACCCTAGTGGAGGATCAAGTATTGCATGGAAACAGATTCTTGCAATGAAAATGAATGGAAATGGAAATGGTTTTGAAAAAAAAAGAAAACTTAAAGAGTTTTGGAAATGAAACACTAAAAATGTGTTAAGGAACCATGGGGGTTGGTGTTGACAATGTAGTGGGAGTATGAGGTTCCATTGAAACCAGTTGCCAGACACGACTGTGGTTGTCGAGCTCGAGACGGTGTAGGCTAAACTTAGGTCATTGAACCTAGTTTTTCGGGTCACCGAGCTCGTGACGGTGTAGGCTGAGCCTAGGTTATTGAACCTAGTTGTTCAGGTCATCGACAGTGTAGGCTGAGCCTGGGTCATTGACTCTAGTTGTTCGGGTCACTGATGGGACGTCAGACAAAGACGTATTCCTGTGCATATATGAAAGAGATTGAGGTTGGTTGGCCGGGGCGGTGGCATCCCCTATGGGGAATTTCACCGTGGCAATGCAGGGAGGGAGGGGAAATGATGTCCTCGCTTACTGCTTGTGTGTCTAGTTACCCCTGATCATGGTAACATCAATAAAGAAAAGTGAAAATGAATAAGAAAAGAATGTGATTTTGAGGAATAAATAGAATGTGATTTGGCCAGGATTGGACTTATGACTGGTCCTAAAATCCTTGAATGAAATAGTGATCGTGCTTTAACTAGTTCCCAGCTAGTGTTTATGATTTCGGTTTTGAGCCCTGTGAGGCATTATGTTTTAAGTTGGATCTGGTCAGAAATGTGGATTTCTCAGTGTATGAGAAAATTTTGAAAAGGGCAAAAAGAAAGTAAAAATTGGGTTTTGAAAAGGGACATGGTTTTGGAAATGATTTCTAGAAATTTTAAAAGAAAAAGAAAAGATGAGTTTTGAAAAGAGAATGGATTTGGGATCAAACTTCCAAGTGATTTCAAACAAAAAAAAATGGATATTTTTTTAGAAAACTAAGTTTTATAAGTTAAAGTCAAGGTTTTGGCTTTTTGTTGGATTTTGCTGTTTTTGTGTTTAGGACACGTACCAGGTGACCTAGATGTTACTCACACATGCTTGTTTGGTTTTCAGGTGTAGATCGTGTTTAGTCGAGTTCTAGTGCTGGAGTCGAAGTTTCTAGCCACACATTGTTTTCTAGAGGTGAGACTTAGTTACAGTTATCTAATTTTACTGTAATTAGTGTAATTATGCTTATGATACTATGATTTAGATAATGTGCCTGGGTTCAGGGCGTTACATAGCCTCCCCCCACCGACATGCTCTGACGTTCTACACCACCCCTGCAGCGCCTCCTCGACAGTCCCCCCACTAGCACAGCATCCTCCTCCTCCTCCCTGTCTAAGGTACGAATGTTGACACCTGCGGGAACCTATGTGCCAGAGATAGGATCATTAACAAAATGTTCATGTGGGAACCCGTTTAATGACGATAAACCTTATGGGCACCTTGTCTTTTTTGTTCATCAGTGCCTTCTATGGATGAAATAATAGGTCTAAGGTAAGAACATAGCAATTGATTTGAGTATCATAAATAATATTTATTTTCCAATGTAAAACTTATTTTGATCTGAGCATATATTGTGTGCTTTCCATTACAATTGATTTCCTTGTAAGCATGCTACTGGTCTTCCTCAAACTTGAATTGGAATGCATTAAAAGATGTCATAGTCAAAAGCTTACTTCAAGAGGAGATTGAAATGGTTCTAGTAAAGACATAATTTAGGAATATATATATATATATATATATATATAGATCTATAGTTATAGTTTGAATCAACTATAGGCCTGAGAAATACTATCTGTGTAATCATGTCTAAGATGCATAAGAGTAATATCAACCAGGAATTAAGCATATGGCTTGAAATCAAACATGCATGACTATTTCAAAAGGCACATTTGGTTCATAATTTGAAAAAAGTATCCTTTAGAAGAAGCAATAAGAAAACGTACAAGAGGAGGAGAGTAGCCACATATCTTCATCCATAATGCAACAAAAATTTAGTTGTAGATATGAAATATCCAGCATCATTGCATTACCCATTGGAATTAGGACTTTTAAGTCTTTCTCAAAGGATTAATTAACATCTTACACAAAGATCTCCAAATTGTGAAGAATAACACCAGCCAAATGATGATAATGCTATATTGTACCAGGGAGATCTATGTGGGGGCAAATGGACACTTTTCTTGAAATTCTCTAGGGCGTATGCCCAGTCTAGATAATTCACATCACATTGCCTTTGTGCCATGCTCCATATGAATATTTTAAATCCCCTAATCATTTTTATCCAACGCTAACTTTGCCCTTTCACAAAAATAGATTAGCTGCATGTCTGCATGTGTGTTTAAGCAGAAGGGCATAGCATACAAAGATAATATGTAAACATGTTTGCATGTCTGCATATGATTACTCTGCACATTTTTCTTTTTTGTCTGTTTGTTTCTCATGATCCCTTTGCTCTTTCTCATTTCTATTCTATGTTTAAATTTCTGCAACCCAGTTCACCTAACAAGTATCTTTCTTCTTTTCTATTAGTTAAGCCTAACTTATCTTCTAAAATTCTACTTCCCTCTCTCAATTGGACCAAGTTTGTTTCTTTTATACATTTCTTTTTTGTCTGTAATTGATAAAAGAAACAGAAGAATATATAAAAAATATAAAAATTAAAATAATAGTGGATACTTGTACCCACGTTAGTGCCTTTAAATTTGAAAAATTGAAGTGTTTGTACCTGTATTGAACCATTGATACTTATATCCATTTCCAGACACTTTAGCTCGTGCCATAAACCCAAGTTTCAGTTGACTAAGTTATTTAGCATTATAGTAGTGGTGTTAAATTATTAATTAAACCATGCAAGCTGAAGGCCTAAAGAAGTGACTATTTTCATTTTCTCGAGTAATATCCATGGAATGGGAAATATTCATGCATCAGGGGGATTTCATCTATGCAGTTAGACCATAATTGCATCTGAGTAGTGATCTATTCTAGAATCTTGTAGTATTCAATAGTTAGAGTTATGTATGTCGCAGCTACGTTTGTATTTTAGTTTTTGATTTCGTTTTGTCTGGGGTTTTTACGACTTTTTTTTTTGTTATAAACGTGTTTGGAAACAAGTTGAGCTTCAAAGCCTAATTTTTCTGGGATTTTTAGAGAGACTTTCGTGAGCCTTTGATAGCCATATTTGCAGCAGAAGCTGATTACAGATCTGTTGGGCCACATACTCCAAGTTTTGTGTTTCTGCAATCATTGCAGTGCAAGAAACCCTAGTTTCATTTTTTTTTGGTGAAAATGCATCCAAGTAGCTTTCTGTTGAATTTTGTTTCATGGTATTTCGTTGAATATAAATTAAGTTACGAATTTTCGAAGTTAGAGGTTCAAGCAATGAAGATTTTCCGATTTTCTGCGCCATTATCGTTCGATGATTTTCAGCTACTATTCCAAGTTGCAACTGCATATGTGGATATTTTTCCTGATTAGACTTTTTCCAGAGCTTTCCATTGGTAGCTCAGTTGCCAATTTTGGAGCCATAGATCGTGATTTACGAATTTCCTAAGTTGGAGGTGAACTGTAGCTGTCGATAGAAATGCATTTCTGTGTATCTCTCCTGTGATGCTAATCCGCTGTGATCCGACATATTTTCTCTGGAGTAGAATAATTTTCCCTGTTAGTACATCTCCCATGCTTTCCTATGACACCAATATCATAAAATACCATGTTGTGTAGTGCTAGATAAAAATTTCTAAAATTAGTGGGTGATTTTAGTCCATTAAACAGAAAAGCTTTGCATCTGGTTGTTGTGCGGAAATCTGCTATAATTTCACACATTTAATCAAAGGATTCTTTTTTCTTTTAGAAGTGCTCTTCCTATGCTTTCCAATGATAGGTCATTTATAATTTTTGGAGATCTGGATTAAAAGTGACAATTTTTGAAAGTGGATTTGAATTACAGATTTTAAGTGAGGCACTGAACATTGGTAATTCATCTTTTAATTATGCATTCTCAATTACAGCACCACTTTAATTGCATGTATTAATACTGATTTCGATTATTAATTCAGCATAATTTTGTAACTTCTTTTGCTTGTTAAATTGGGTTGCTATTGGTAATTTTAATTCCAAGTAGTTTTTGGGTTTGTTAAGAATAATACTTGCATAATTTACTTTAGTTAAAAGGTTTATAGATTATGCGCATTTGATCCTTAAAATTCCATAATCAACATACAAAGATTACTACATAAAACTTACAACCCATTATAATTTAATTAGAATTGAACTTGATAACTCTTGACTTAATTAACCTTAATGCCATGGTGCAATCCCTAATTCCTTATGGATTCAATCCGTACTTGCCAATGTATTTCATTAGACACCGTGTACTTGCGATTATTACTTGGGATTTAAAATTCCAAACACCTACCCACACTCTTCCTCCGTGTATTCAGTACGTGCCTATAGGATGCAAACTTTTAGTACTTGTCTATTTGAAATCAAATGTAAAAATCTAATGGTTGGCTCCTATAATATGCAGAAATGACAACTAAGGTTCATCTTAACTTTTGAGGTCTGATGTGTCATGCAGGCCTCAATGACATAATCTAAGGTTGTGAAGAATGATTATTTTTAATTTAGATAAAGATAGTCCAATAAAAGATGGTTCTTCTTGTTGAAGTTCTTCATTTAACTGATGTTAGTATGTTACGAATATGTAAGGTAATTTTCATTGCAACCTATGTACCAAACATGTTAGTATGTTGATAAAGCTTGTTATTTTGGAAAATATCTTCTTTAATTTACTTTGTAAACTTGTTCTATACTTACATTCTATACTGATAGTGAAATATTGATCTGTTATTTAATTTTGATATATATCAACTAATTAATAACCTTTTTGAAAAATTAACAACTTAATTTCAATTCAGGTTCATCATGGCTTTCTTGTTGAGTATTGTCATTGTTCTTGTGCTTGTAAGTATCATCAAGTAATTTTGATATGATAATCATTTTTGGATAATGTTTATCCAGTAAATTGCATGAATCTTATATAAATTTTTTAATGTATTTTTTACGGAATTAGATGGTCGGATTTGGTAGAGACGGTCGACGCTCTAGTGGTTCTGGTGAACGTGGTTCATCAGAGAATCGAGAAATCGATCCTAGTGCTTATACGAGTGCTCAGTTGCTTGAGTTCATTTATTCATAGGGTCTGACACCACCTGAGGTTGGATGAACACTTTCGACCACTTCAGTTGAGGCTCCCACCTCTACTCCTATGTTTAGGCATAGTACTACTCCACAGAGTAGTGCTGCACACCATGTCCAACCTGAGTTGTCTCTCCGTCCAGCTGCAGTAGGTAAATAATATAATGAAATTATACTTTTTAAGTCTTTAAATTAAATATAATTATTGACAAATATATAATTTGATTGATCAAAAACAAGAACAACAACAACAACGAGGAGGATATGCTCAAGTTTCTCAAGGACCACGACCTCCTCTAGAGCTTGACTCAGACAGGTAATTTTTTTTTAATTTGGTGTTAGTCAACATGGAATACTTCTTTTTTCGTACCTAACTTGATTTATTTGCAGTAACTTCAAGAGGAGTCATAGAATGTCGTCAGATATCACATAACTTTTTAGATCTTATGCATCGACCATCGAGTATTGGTAGTCACATTTGCATCCAGATGAGAAAGAAAGAATGTTTGATATGCTATTGGTAATTATCTTTTTATTTTATGTTTAAGTTAAACAATTAGTATATTAAATTGATAATGATGTTGGATTTATACAAAGCAAGTTTACACTTTCATATGGATATACCAAGGAGGATTATCATGTGCCTTTTACAAAATTAATTAATAAAAAGATGAATGATATCTATTATAGGGTACGAATAGATGCCTTGGCAAAATGTCCTGAGCCTCACGATGATTATTAAGCAGTCAAGGCATTTCCTCCATATTGGTGCACACTAGAGAGGTGATTAATATTTATATTAAATTTCAGATGTTTTTATTATTGTATATGTGAGGATTAACATATATATTATCGATTAATGTTAAATTTAGGTGAAATGGACTCTATGATCTTTTTCCACAGATACAGAGTTCCAAAAAAGGTCTATAGTTAGGAAGTCAAATCGTGGAAAATAAGAAATTCGTTCTACGAGCTGATCAAGAAGCCACAATGATTTTCAAGCTGAGTTTGTAAGGATATTTTTATATTAATTTACTTTAAAAATTAATTTTATATTATTTTTATTATCTTGTTATGAAGTAAACCTGTTTTTCTTTTATTTATGAAGATTGAAAAGTAGTGAACCAAAGAGATAAAAAATGAAGGAAAAATTAGAGTGAACAAAACTTCAAAATAATCAATAAAGGTCATGAAGATTGAGGTCAGTCTTCCTAAATATAGATGATGACTAAAGAGATAAAAATACTGCAACTTTCAGCATCTTATAAAGTGCTTGTGAGAGTGAAGAATGAGTTATCTTTTATATATCTTGTACATCTTATCCTAGGCTTGATATTCAATTTGTTACTATTCTTCTACACCAATGAAAAAATTTGAAGTAGGGAAGAAAAAACAAAAGGAGAGATGAAAGAAAAAGGACGTCATGACCTTTCTAAAAGTATATCATTGATCATAGACAATTTATTGATCTACTTGGAATCTAATAGCAGTTGTTTGTTCAATTGGTTTAAATTAAATTATGAATTTTGTGGATGAATCTAGTCATGTTTTCACTTTGGAGTACCACTGTAGATTAATTTTCTTAAACAGAAAGAGGAGTTTTTCTTTCTTTCTTTTTTTTGAGATAAAGAAAGAGGATAACTATGATTCAGTTCAAGTGGCATAGGCCCTTACCAACAAATATCACTTAATTATAAGACGTGGAAAATGATGGAGGGAATGGATGGGAAATTGGGACATGAGATAGGAAAGAGCGGACACTAGGCACCATTTCACATGCTAATTGTTGCGAGAACTTACACATATCTAGGGTTGCCTGCCCAGTTGGTACCGCTCTTTCCCTACCCATAATCACATATATGATAGAGACGTATATACTTTAGTGGCCACTGGCCAACTCCATGGTATTAACAACGATGGACAGGCCTTTCAAGGTCAAACGCAAATGGGTTCACTTGTGGATTCCCGCTCCACTCTGGACTCTGTTACGTATATTTAATATTTCAGGTAAGTAATTAGGCTTCCGCATATTAAACTAGTTAGTTCCATGTGAAAGAAAAACAAAAACAGATTGGCAACAAGATGGGGAATCATTCAGAAAAGGAATAGTTTTTTTCTGGAAGGATATCACTTTTTTAGGTTTTGGTCGTTAACGTCAACTGCAGCAGAAGTATAACGTTTTGGGCACTGATCACGCACCGAATGATTCTAGCATGAACTATCAAACTCAAGAAGCTCGTGGACATGCATTTTGTTGTCTGAGTTTGTGATCGTGTCGTTGGAGATTCTTATAGTGAATAACGGAAGATTACAAATTATCTACAAGGTGCTGGTGCCAAAAGAGAAAAAATATATCACGTGGTTTCAAGAACTTTGGCTGGCCTGACGTGTGTTTTCTACTGCTTCTGCTGGTTGGCATTGCTCTTTTTTCCACTTCAGAATCCTGTCATAACCAGTTTCACTAGATCAAGTATTCTGTCTCGCCCATGTAATGAAAACTTTGCCCAAGATAAAGTATGATACTTATGCTGGAGCAACTATCAGTAACGATAATCACTTGTTCTGCCATTCTATAACCTGGATAAGACTTCAAAGCATAGAAGAATAGCATGGCTTCCGGTTCCTGTGATCACACATGGATGTACATCAACCAACTGCTTCAGCACAGTTGGTCAGGAGGATTGGAATACACATTTATCCTGGAATTCAAACTTGAGGATAAATGAGGCAGGAATGGTTCTCCAACCACGTAGCGATCGATTGTAAATAAAAAACAACATGAACGTACATCTAGTTGGAGAGGAATTGTCAAGGAAGCTCAGCTTTTAATGTATGTTTCTGGAAAAAGAGGGAGAATGGAAAAACTGAAAGCTGCCACTCAGTGGATGCAAGAGAAGAGAAAAAGGAGTTATAAAAATAGTACCTCGATCTGCTTGAAGCACTGGCAGACGTTTTGTCCATGTGTAGAGCAGTGGCCTCATCTCGGATCGTTGGGGCCACTGAACCGCCTTTCTCAACGGTTTACAGTTTGCACTTCATGGTCATGTTCAGTTTCTAGTACCACGACGGATCATAGAAATTGAAAATACGAATTACCAATTGTTTATATACTTTTTATTCTTTAGGCTTATCTATGTCTTTCAAATTTTAATTTGTCAGGATAGTTAGCTTCTATGGTTAACAATCTTTTCCATTGGACATTTCCATTGCTTGGTTCTAGAATAAGTTTTGTATTGGGTGATGTAGATGTAAAAAAGTTATTATTTGAATATATTAATAAAGTTTGTGTCTTAATTGTTACAGGCTACTAAACTATACAGGGAACCTACAGTGGTAGAGTGGTGAACTGCATCCTACACTAGTGGGTCAGAGCATGTTTGATCAACCTAGAGTGCGAAGGATGTACATGTAAGTAATAATGGTTATAATTAAAGTTATTTTAATAATATGCACTTGTATTTTATATTATCTTTAATCTTCTTGTGTTTATTTATATAGGATAGGTACACCTTCTTGTATTAAGAAAAATATGGAGACGATAATGTCGATGAACACTTAGTCTTTGACAAGAAACTTTGGAAGCAAGTTTCAATAGAAAGGAACGTAGGCAGTTCATCAAGAAAGCAAGGCTTGGGTGTTTTGGATCCATACTATTCAGATGATACGACTATTTGTTCTTCTGCGGCTTCTATTGGGCAGTATCGTCATACACCTCAGGCTTCTGCTTCATTTGATTTGGAATACTTCAGTTCTCAGTTGTCATAGATGGCAACTACATTAGAGGGTTTCAGAGCCAACATACGCTCAAAAATAAGGAATGAAATAAGAGATGAAATACATGCTTTGGAGGATCGACTTATAAGGTAAAATTTGATTTACTTTTAAATTTTTGATATATATAAATTGTCATGTTGAATTCAATATTATAATTTAATCATTGTTCATTATAATATATTTTAAGTTTCTGTTTTATAATCAGAAGATATACGAACGAGCAAGAAGTTGATTTATCAAGTAATGATGAGGAGGATTACGAGGAGTATACACGTCGTCGTCATTCCATCCATGCATCATTCTCAAAAGGTAAAGAAAAGTAAGTTGGTTCTCGAAGAAAGTGATATATAATATATCGTTTTGACTTGTATTATATCTACAGACTTGTATTAAGATATTTCAGTACTGTATTAGCTACTTTTTTGTAAAAACTTTAGATATGTATAATCTTATGTTGTATGATCAATTGAAACTTTTTTTTTATAAAATCTGTATATTTGTAATTTAATATACTTGTGAATGTATTTGAATGTCATTTTACGAGGTATATGAATCTAAATTTTAGCAGGTTCAATTTTACAATGTATTGTTTTTTTTTATTGCCCAATATTAGTGAGAAAATAGCGAGAACATTTCCTCACTATATCCTCGCAAAAATAATGGCTTTCGCTTTATTTAACAAGTATTTAGCGAGCCAATTGAGAGGACATTTCTTGACCATGTCATCGCTATATCCTCGCAAGTTTGTCGTTAAAACTGAAACGACAATACAATTTCATAATATTTAGCGAGTATTTACCAAGGATACTACGAGGATATAGTGAGGACATTATGAGAAAATATTTTCTCGTAATATCCTCGCTAATATTAGACAAGCACATTGCGAGAATATGTCCTCGTAGTATTGATTTAACGAGTTATTTAGCTCTAAAGATAATTAATCATCGCTAAGTCCTTATGAAAGTTTTTAATGAGGACTTAGCGAGGACTCATTGAGGACTTAACAAGGAAAAGTGTCCTCAAAAAATCCTATTTCTCTTGTAGTGTGGTCCACAGGCCTTTTTGTGTGTCATACTACCCAACGCCAAGCAACCGACACATAGCCACCGAAGCATGACCAATGGTATCTGCACTACCATAGACAAACTGTAACACCTGTAAAATTCATTTTGTAATTATTTACATTTTATAAATTTTATTCCTAGACTGGTGTTACTATTCCAAGGCCCGTTGTGTGGTTTTGTGCTTTTGGCTTGGGCCTTGTGGGCCGGCTTCTGTTTGCGTGTCCCTTTGCTTGTTTGGCACTGTGCATTGTGGCACTGTGCGTTGTGGCACTGTGCGTGTAGGGCCCGCGTGTGGATCCCTGTGGGGCCTAGGTGTGGGGTCCCCTTGGGGCCCGTGTGTGTGGGTTGGTCGTTGAGGCTTGTTGTTGGCCTCGTTGGTGGTGGATGGTTGCTCGTGCGGTGTGCCGGTGGTTGAGACGGGTAGGTGGGCATGTTTTCAGCTATTGCGGGTGTAGGCTTTATAAGCCGCACCGCACTTCTCCTTGCCACCCATCGTCGTTTCCTCCTTCCTTCTTCTTCCTTTGCCCTCCTCCTCCTCCTCCACCTTCTTTCCCTTCCTCCTCACTTCTCCTTTTCCTTCCTTCTCCCCTACCTCCTCCGTTTCCTCTGTTCTTCCCTCGCGTGCGTCGACAGAGAAAGAGAGAGATTGAGGGAGCAAAGTAGAGGGCTGTGGTTGCTCGTGGTGGTGTGCGGAGCTCGCGTGGTGTGCCTCATGGCCGTGGTTGCGCTAGAGTTCACCGAGGTCGGTCGAGGATCACCGAAGGCGTTTCTTAGGTACGCACCTGTACTTCGAGTAATAGAGAGCATGAAATTGGTAGAAAATGCTAGGATTGCATGAAATCTAGGTAAATTTCCTTTCATAGAATTTATTGTGATTTATTGTGTATTTATGGAGCATTTATTGGCATTTATGATGGTTGGTGTGTTTTTGGTCCTTTCGACCCTCAATGTGCTAAAACCCCTTGGAAAAGTCATTCCCACTAGGGACCACTTCACAAGTTATGCCTCTCTAGGTGTTGTAAAGTCTCAATCTCAGTGCCCAAATAACCAATGGCTCCTCAACCTTGGCCTTAGTGGCACTCAACATTCTCAAAACCTGTAATAACTAGGGTATGACGTCCAGCTACATAGAGGTCGCATACTCCCTGGCCTTGCTGTCACATACCTCTATGTGTAGTCAATACTCTATGTCTTCAGTACCCGGAAGAAGTAGAGTGTCATACCTTTAAGTCTAGCTATCCCTCAACCAATGAACCTCAGCCTTGGTTTCCTAAATGACAATCTAGGATTCTCATACTTCTAAGATCCAATAAACACTTACCTCATCCTCTTGGTCTCTAGCCTCAACCTGAGCAACATGCTCGACCACCCAAGGATGTCGTCACACCCTCTAGTCCTGGCAGCATGCCCCATCGATCTCTCGGCCTCAACAAACAGAAAACTCCAGAAAACCATTCAAAACCTTTGTAATCCATGCAAGTTTTTTCCAAATTCCTTTGGAAATCATTTCTAATCATTTCTAGAATTGTCTCAAAACACCTCAAAACATCATAGGAAAACTACCAACTTGAGGCAATGCTTTTAAATCTTTTTGGAAAAGCTATTTTCCAAATCACACAATAGTTTCCATGGCAATTCCTTTAAACCTTTCCAAAGCAACACATTTCCTTTGCTCCCAAAATCCTTTTCAAAAATCCATTTCAAAATCATTTGAATATCCTTCCAAAAATGCCATAAAACACCATGCCCAAAACTACACGAAAACTAGAAACTAGGAATCATAGTTCAAAACAAAGCCATGATAGCTCTTTTGTCAAGCCCAAACAACTATATCAAAACCAAAGCAATAGTCTCAAAGTCCTAGTAGACTTTCAACACTAGACACCCACACAAAACTCAATTAGAAACCTATGGTTTGGTGTGAAGGTGTAACACCTACTAGCTCGTGTCCCTTGCAAGCACAACCAGATTAGTGCCCAACCCCACATGTTAGTGCCACTAAATGACTCTTTCAGTGTACCCCAACAAACACTAACCAATTCTAGATCTAAGGTCTATATCATGATCCCTATTGTCCATTCTAAACCATTAGGGAAGAAACTTATTATTTTTAAGTTATATCAGCTTTTAGGCTCTCTAAACTCCTAGTGGAATCTTACTAATTCATTTTAAATAATCCATGAAACCATTCTAATCATTATCCTAATTATTATTATGTCAATTTAATTACCTTTACAAGATACATACATACATACATATATATATATATATATACATATATATACATATATACATATATACATATATATACATACATATATATATA
>JAMKQA010122682.1:0-11450 GCA_024699735.1 Posidonia australis | reverse complement strand
AGCTGGATTAAGTATTTTATTTGTTTTTCAGTGGATTTTAAGTTGGATTAAGTGTTTTATTTGTTTTTTAGTGGATTTTAATGGGGTAGTGTTTTACTTGGTCAGGTGGGCTAGTGTGGATCTGATTGGGACCTATATGGACTAGGATTTTGGTGGTCGCGACCAGAGCATCAACCGGAGGAGCCTACTGCCAAATGAGCTCAAAATTGGGGTGTCTACAAGTTCCTAACACTGGCATGAGGTCATTAGGCCTTGAATGCAAGGCATGGCCACAACCCGTCCCTACACACGTATCCACTTCTCATCACCTCTGCGACGCTCCAGATGAGACCATGGCCTCAGACTTCCCATGTCTCAACCACCTGACTAATCGGTAATCCCTAGTCTTGGTGTCACAATGATGGAGTCAATGGGTTGTGGGACATGAGTTGATTTCATTTTGATTCGCTTGCACTTGTGTTTTCGTCATTGCATACTTCTCCATGGCATGTTCAAATGGTTTCCAAATTGAATCAAGCTTTGAATTCATCGATTTTTTGTGATGAAAGTCGATTGTCTGAACTTGAGTTTTTGAAGCACGTTGGGGATACACGTTCATATGATACATGGTTTTAGTGCATGAATCTGGCACTTGAGGTTGACGTATCTATCTAGCACATGAAATTAGCAGATTGTCCTGGTTTAGTATGCAACAACCTAGTCAAAGCACATTTTGGATGTTTTATTTCCATTGTTTTTCGATCCTAGTTTTCAGATCCTACATCCAGCTTGTTCTGATTACATGACATCCTACATTTGCCATATGGCATCCATTATTGAGTACTTGCATGTCTACATTGCCACACATGAGTGGATTAAGCATTAAGAGAAACTGACTTTTCGGATGTATGGAGCTGTCTAACACCTTTCTTACGTATAACAAGAGTCCTTACCCCTTCTCTACCTGTAATGACCATATGTATTTGTTTATTGGCATTGGAGTCTTGCATTTTCTTTTCTTTGCTGGCATAATTTTTTTTTACATTGTTTTCCTCGTTTTCCGTTTTTGAAAAGACTAACTGTCAACTCTATTCCTTATCCATTTGCTTTATGCTTTTTGCCTTCACTTAATGATTTCAAGTCAAAATCCTCCTCGGTTGTACCATCCACTCTGTGGTCTTTTGGCATGCACAATTCCATCCTGTGTGTTCTTGGGTTTTTCCTCTGCCACATGGTCACAGAACTAATCAACCTATTTCTATAGACATAACTACACTATCAAGAAGCACTTCGATCCTGGAGTTCTCTCGAGGTTATTGGACTTTCATGAAGATCCAAAGGAGTGCTCCTGATGTTTGACGATCTAGATAAAATTAGCTGTGGAGCTTGCTTTTTGAGTGACAATGTTTGATACCCTCATAAGAAAAGTTGAGATCAGGTCTTCTACTCCAACACTTGCTTTTTATAGATTTGGGCATGTAATCAGAAGATGTTGTTCATGATTAACTTAGGTCGTGGCTCTCAACATATTTACACTGAAATGTGTTATTAAAAACCAACTCCTATGTCATAACAAAAACAAGGCCATGGAATATGGCGGTTGAGAATTGACTCCTAAGAGCTTGGCATCTCAGCCCCCAAGCTTGGTAATCAAAGTTTGACTCAATTTCTGCACCTGCCTCTTTGAATAGATATTCTGCAGCAAATGTTCTAATGGAATGTACTAACACAATGATTTAATATCACTAGGTGTTTTAAAATTATTTTGTATTGATGATGTGGCAAAATTTTCAAACAATAAGCATTGTCAAGTCTAAACTTAGGGAACCAACTATCATGGTGTAGTTTGCCAAGAGGAGTGGAACTTTCACGTCCCTCTCAGGTTCGAATCTCACGGACCGCAAAGAGAAAATATATGCATACCGATATCAAAAAAAAAAAAAAAGTCTAAACTTAGGGATTCTGATCTACGATACTTCAACATTATTTCCAGATATAAAAGATCTAGTTCAATTTTCTTAAAGGCTAGCACTAGTGGTATGATTGAAATAAAATTATGATTAAGAGTTCCATAAAAAAATTTTCTTTTTCTATACAAATTCGAACTCAGATACTGCAGCAAGTCTAAGAACCTTTGGGAACAAAAAGATAAGCCTTGTCTTGCACACCATTCCTCGCTACTCGTGGAGGAGTGGATGGGCAGTGGTGTGGCCTCCACTGTTCTGTCCCTTATACACCTTGTTGCCTGCTGATCTTCAAATGAGATTCTGTTTAGGCTTTCTAATATGTGCTGTGTCCTTCTACGCTGTTATGCAAACCCTATTCTGATGCACTAAAGAAATGCAGAAAGAAATTGAGGCCCACAAGTGGACGTACATATGGGCATGGTTTGGCGGCATTCTTTTCCGCAATTGACAGTGTTGGAATCGTAATACGTTCCAATGTCAAGGGGTCTTTTAAATTTGAGTGGCAAATCTTAAGGATTTATATGAAAATTCGCTATCATTATATTTGATGCGGACAATTTTCTGTTAAGTTTGCAAGTCTCTCTCTCGTGCAACTAGAATGCATGATAAGTTGAACGTGGGCCGAACTAGTCCTTAATGCTTAACCATCGAGACACTACACTAGGAAACGAACTCCCATGCTAGCTTTATGAACAGTCGATTTTTCTCTATAACGGTTTACAAACTAAAAAAGGAGAGTCCTCTTTCTATTCTTCTTAGATTAAAAAGGCTGATCAGATCTTCCCATTTTTGCTGGCAATGGCAAAGTAGACCACAACCACAACAAGATCAATGCTAACCGGTGGTCCAAACTAGGCCACTTTCTTTTCTTGTAGGCGGCAATGAAACAGATTACGAGCAAAATGATTTACAATAATGAACCTTTGTCATGATTTACAATAATGAACCTTGGTCCTGCTTTTCTCTGATATTGTTTTCCTTTCCTATCCATTCCAATAATGAACCTTGGTCCTGATTTACAAATTCAAGGATGGCAAAAAACCAGATCCTATCCATTCCAATAATGAACCTTATTCCCGATTTACATTCAAGAATGGCAAGCTAATAGCATTCAGAAGGCAGCTGCAGTAGGAGCTATGTAGTGTAGAAATTAATTGCAGTCAGAACTGCATTCATGAATAGAATATCTACTGACAGCAACTGATAAATACTCTCTAAGAAATATCAGCAGTTTATATGACCTGCGATTGGCTGCTACAGATATCTTCTTCTAGCTCCACATGCAAGTCTCAATCAAAAGACTTATTTATGCAAACTTGTTTATGACCATCATTAATCTGATCACATGGTGATGCTTTTTTATTAATTTCAAAAAGAACTCAAAGCAGGAGTGGCTCACTGAGAGGCCGACCACATTTTTTCAGAATGGGTACTTCTTCTTTTTTAAGAAAAACCAATTGTTCTAAACAACCTCTCTCGTGAAATGTATGAACACTTTTAAAAAGTTTACAACAATCATAGAGTTCCCAGAAAAAGAAAAAGAAGCATGCAAAGAGAAGGTTATTAAAATATTAGCTCATCCAGGATCATTCAGAACAGAACTTATTACAATATTCCAATCTATTACCATATTCCTCATAAACTATTTGTTGCAAAGGGAGACAGAGAGGACTTTTTTCTTGCCCGTGCACGGGCGAACAGAGCAAGACTGGGCCTAGGCAGTGATGGAAGCATTTTTCTTACATTGCAGAGCTATGTTTGCAAAAGCCTAAACTTCCAAGCTGTGTACTAATTCCCACCCACTTAGGGTTTTAATATCATTATTCTTTTTAAGAAACCAGTGTATGCTTGTTAAAGCTTTTACTCTCACCTTTATTTCTCCCATTTTTTACTGAGAGATTGTCCTCATCACAATCATGGCATCCCACTTTCAGTTAGACATCAGTGAGATTTTTTTTCGGCTTAGTTTTTCTTTCTAAGGTTTGGAATAATGTTCTGAATCGCGTATCAAACTTAGTTAAGATAGCAAAGCAAGAATCAGAAAGCTTAATTGATTCTAGACCATGCCTTGTTACTCCTATGCTTAATAGATAATATTTGTCTGGAACCTGCTCTCTTAGACATCAATTAGTATACTAGACTTGGGGTCAGTTTCGAAAATGAATTCGCTTCGTTGGTTTCTTTCAAAAAGAAAGCTCAGTAGGGGAAAATCAATTTAGTATTGTTCACTATAGAATTCCTTAAAAAGAGTAGCTAGGGATCTGATCTTCGTAGAGAGTCATTTGAAATACTTATGATATTACAATTCTAACGGAATCTGAGGTTTCAAATCATGTTCTAAATGGAGTCCTACTTTCCTAGTTGGTGATGATAAGGCCTAGCTTATAAATTGTGATCCATATCCTCTTTAGGTTGATAAGCCTACACACAATATGGTGCAACCTTTGGAACGAAACTTATTATACATAGAGATACACAAGAGAGCACAAGTTCGTTAATTTCAACTTTGCTGAAAATATGAAAGAGAATGGCTACTATGCATCTAGGTAAGCATAAGAACTTGCTACCAATCAAACTAGAACATGGACACTCAATAATTGTCACCTACTATGAGTCCTCTTGGATCAAATACAGTAGCCATTTGCGTCTATTTTATCATCAATGCAGTATTTATTTCCTAATTACTGTGAAATAAAGTCCTTCATATAATCATATATTTCATAGCGTACTAGCTTCTATGATGCCACAAACTTTGTCAACAGATGTATATCAGTGACCAACCCAAGGACTGAGCCATCTTTACTAATTATACCAATATAACTTTAGAATTCACATTGCATCATTCTCTTAATGTACCATGCATTGATTGACTTCTATAAGCTTCTATACCACCAATTACATTTACGTGTACAAGCATCTTCCACTCTTCTAACTCGGTCAGGAGCATGTCTTGATTCCATTTTCCATGATCGATCGCGGCAGCCCTTCCAGCAAGCACATTACCGGGGGAATCGTGGTTGCCGGCGAACCACCACCGTAGACATTCCAACAGAAGGGGTCCAAGACAGTATCTCCTTTTGAAGGAAGGAGCTCCACTTCAGCCAACGATATGTTCGTGCATGGTGCTGAATCACTGCAGCCGAAGTGCATTGGAGGGCTCCTGGTGTCATATGTGCCTTTGATGTTTGAGTAGATGATATTGGAGACAAAGACAGCTTCCGTCTGGTTGGCACACGCCTTCGTACGACAGTAGTACTGATCGATGATGATGGGATTCCTCACGGTATCCATGTAGATGTTCTCAAATCTCACGGAGGACACAGAACCAGTCCCCCCTTGCCATGTCTTGATCCGAACTCCATTGTCGGAATGCTTTATGATTGTGTTGTTCACTGTTACATTGGTCACACATGCGCGTGAATTTTGCTTGCCAAGGCTTCCAATGCTGCATAGAGGAAAGCCATTTGAACATTCTACCAAGAACAACAATTCATGACACTGAAGGATGTGGATTGGATCAAATTTAAATTTGTAGAAGTGAGGGAGATCTACAGAACAAATTTAATAATCTGAAAATTTTCCAGTTCAGAATAATCAAACTGAAAAACTGAGTCTTGCATATTTACCTAATGCCATGGCCAGAACCGCAGGTTACGTTTTGTATGAACACATTCATGCTTCCTGATCCAATCGATACACAATCGTCACCTGGAGGACAGTTAATCAGTGACATGCATGAAACATTTTTCGAGTTTGTAGAAATGGTAGAAGTTGCAGGAAGAGTGGAAGTTTGAGAATTACCATTAGAAATTACTGAATTATAAATTCCTACTGACACTGTGTTCTCAACATGAATACCATCAGTATTGGGGCTCAGAGCAGGAGAGGTTATCGTGATGTTATCTACTACGACGTTCCTGCATTCATCGAACCGGAAATGGAATTGAGGACTGTCCTGCAGTCTAATACCACGTACTGTTACGTTGGAGGCACTAAAGAACCTTAAGGCCTGTCATATAAAAAAAATCCTTAGTATCCAAAAATGGATTGCAGAACTCGGGAAGAAATTAAAACAACAACTAGATGTATGATTACTTACTACAGGACTTTCACAAGGTCCCGGCAACGTTGATCCATTGATTCCCTGATGAAGTTATTTTGTGTAGGAAAAAAGTAAGCTTGCTAGTACACAATTTGATCCAGTACAGCTAGTCTATGCACTTGAAGCCAGTTGAAAAACATTTACTCTGTGAGGTTTGCATGGAAGTTCCCACCATTTCTTCCCTCTTCCATCGATTAGTCCTGCACCTCCTAGAGTCATCGCATTGGCTCTATAAAACACCAGCCATTGCCGCCTGCTGTTGCTCTGCGGCCACGAATCAGGGCCATTCGGTGGCACAAGGACTCCATCAACCTGCAGGTTATAATCCAAGGCATGAGTGCATCACAATAAGTTATTACTACTGCTAACCAACAACCTGAAAGGAACTAGCAGAGGTTTCATATATAATTACCTGAAACTTGAGGCCCTTCTCACATGGCCCAGCAAAGATGATGGAACCAACCATGAAAGTGTACCCTTCAGGGACTAGTACCGTTCCGCCTTCAACCTCGCATGCATAATCCCATGCAGTTTTGAAGGACCGGGTGTCGTCCGACACGCCATCACCGACAGCGCCCTGCAGTCTCACGTCGAAAACGTTTGTCGAGTCCGTGGAACCTGTACTCGGCGCACCGCTGCTCGGCGGTGGAGGAGGAGGTGGTGGTGGTGGCTGCAGGGGGCTGCCATGCTTGTGCTTCGTGTGGGAATGATGTGATCTTCCTCGAACACAAGTAAAAGAAAGGCTCAAGGAGAAGAAGAGTATGAGCAACAATTGCCGAGGGTGTTCCATGTACCATAGCCAAGCTCACAACACAGAGAAATGTGACAAGGAAGTTGGCAGTTTCTTCAGTTTATATACACGTACAACTGAACAAAGCTATCACTTTCAGATGAGACGCTACAAATCAAGCTTTGCAGCTTCCACGGTCACGTACGACTCTCAGTCACTGTCGCTCCCGCAGAAACTTCCGGGGAAGGCGCATGATCAAAGAGGATTTCCAGCATTAGACTCAATGGTTATGAGTTATGACATGCTGGAACAACAAGAAAGTATCAGTTTGGAAAGGAAAAGAAGGCATGGCATGGCGTGGAAGAACGTTGTAAGCATTTATAAAATGCGAGTTGCTAGTGGCAGATTCTTCTTCTTCTGCTAGTTTGTGCTTTAGTGCAATAGACTAGTAGGACGGCGTCAACAGCCAAGAAAGTTTGATGTGTTTTGTGAATTTATTTTGGAGAATGTGGAGTCTGGACAAAGATGGGAATCGATTGAGGTGTTAAGAGAAGGTGAATGGGCATTATGATGTAGGGTTTTCTTCAATGTATTCTAAGCTGCAAGAGTTTCTTAGATGTTCTTGTTGTTTTGCGAGATATTGGCTTCTTTACCTGTTTTAAAGGTCTGAACTAAATGTATACTTATTTTTATATATACTTAGGTAATCTAAACTTTTGCATAATCTCGGATGGACATCGGCAACTTGTTGATTTTTTTAAATTGAACGTATATATATCAACAAGTGATCTGTACATCTTCAATCTCATTAACCCTTGTCTAAGGTTGTTGGCGGAAGACAATAACTACACTTCGTAGGGTTTAGAATTTAATGATGTGCACAGGACAATAAATCTTAACGTCAAGACTACAAAGTGTTATCCATCGGTTTGAGGTTTAGGATACAAGAATTCGGAGTTCTGCAATCCTTTTTCTACTTGTTGCAATTCATCGTTTACCTTAATTGTTGCGAAACCTTTGTGATTATCGAGCCCAAGTGGCCATATGTAGCATCTGTAAATTCATTTTGTAATTATTTACATTTTAGTGAATCTAGTTTTAGACAGATGTTACTGTTCTAAGGTCCGTTTACGTGGTTTTGTACTTTTGGACTTGGACCTCGTAGGCTGGCTTCTATTTGTATATCCCTGTGCGTAGTTGGCATAATGTATTGTAGCACTGTGTTTGTGGGCCTAGGTATGGGTCTGTGTGGGGCCCACGTTGTGGGCCGATTGGTGAGGGTGTTTGGTGCAGGGAGTCATTGGCTCGTGCAGAGTGGCTGGTTGGCAGAGCGCGCAGGTATGCACGCGCCCAACTGCTTCGTTGCATGGCTTTATAAGCTCATGCACACCTCAATGCACGAACCAGTCCTCCTCCCCTTAGCCGCGTCTCCTCTTTTCCAAGCACACCATTCCACCTCCTCCTTCACTCCAACGCCTCTCTCCTTTTCTCTTCCTCCACCTGTTCTCTCTCCCTCCACTCACTCCACTTCTCTCCCACTCACTCCTTCTCTCCCTCTCTTCTCCCATTCCCATCTCCTCCCCTGTCCACCCCTATTCGGTGTGCTCGAGAGTTGGCAGAGGTGTGTGGCGGCATGTAGCGACGTGTGGAGCTTTAGTGAGACATCCTTGAGGTCATGGAGTGGTCGTGGACGTGTGGAGTCGCTAGAGTTGACTGGAGATCAGAGTTGGATCATTAGAGAGCTCGTTGCAGGTATGCACCTCCAACCAATGTATAGAAAGCATGAAATTTGTTGAAATTGATAGAAATGCATAAAATCTAGGTAAATTTATATTTCTACAATTTATTGTAATTTTATGTGAAATTATTGTGATATTTATGGTCATTTATGGTGGTGGTTGAGGTTTGGGTTCTTTTGACCTTTTTGGCTTTGCGAATTTGTATCTTGATGCATGGTGAATGGATTTTGGTTTTGTTTGTTGGGTTTAAGTGTAGACTCATGGGTTTACATCTTATGTTTTATATGAGATTTTTGGTATTTGTTTTAAGGGTCCGATCAGAGGTCCCACTTTAGGCGATTTTAGACGTTGAGTTTTTGGGCCGTTTTCTAGGATCGCAGAATTCGGCATACTGAAGTGGAAACAGCATATCGAATCAATGAATTTTGGTATATCGAGTCCATTCGACATGTTGATTTTCTATCAGTTTTGGTCCTCTGGTCAATTCCTTCTGGTCGATCAATCCAGTAGATTTCGGCATACCAAAGACAGAACAGCATACCAAATCAATGGAATTCGACATACCGAACCCGTTTTTCGACATGCTGAATCAGGGTCCAAACATGTTTATAAAAATCTGATTTCCGTGTGTTTCTCGGATTGGTTTGCATTGTCCCTTTGAAATGGGATTGTAAGCCATCAGTGGTGTCCCTTGGGACACTTGATGTGCTGGTTTACCGAGGATTTGAAAGAGTTCCCAAAGATATAAAATGGTTTGAAAAATAGTTTCAAAGAGATGGTTGGTCCATTTTGGAAAATGGTTTTCTTAATTTTTTATGTGTAGACCAAGACACTGTGGGACCGTGTCGTCGGGACTAGGGAATGTGAGGACATTCTCGGGCAATCGAGCGAGTCTCCTTGCTCAAGGTCGGGAGCGGAGATACCTGAGGCTAAGGGACGTCGGGTCTTGGAGGTATGAGACTCCCTGACTATCGTTTCAAGGCTAGTGTTGTGGTCCATAGGTTGAGGTGTTTTGTGGTATGACGGGGAGGTATGATACTCTTATTGTCGCTGTGAGCACTAAGGCTTGGGTGTCGTCTGGTGTGGAGGTATGACATCCCTCATGAGCATCGTGTGTGGAGGATGCCTTGAGGACACGTATCCTGTGGTGGCCAATGTGGGTGGGTCATGTGCCTCTTAACTGGTAGCGTCTTAAGAGACAGGACAACTTTCCCAGGGAGGGGTTGGCTTTGTAAGGGTTCTCTAGGTGGGAGAATCGTAGGACGATGATGGCTCCTGCATAGAGTGGCTTCACCGTGACAATGTAGACGCCATGGTCGCTCCTCAGTGGACTACTTGTGGCCAAAGTTGGTTGCCTAGCGTAGGACTTCCCGACTCACTATGTGTGGTTTTGGCCATTGAGGGCCTCATTGGTGGTTTTGGCCATTGAGGGCCTTATTGGTGGTTTTGGGCTAGTAGAGCCTTGATTGTTGTTTTGGCCAGTTTAAGCCTGGTTTGTAGGATTTTAGAGAAAATGATTTGCAAAATGAATTTAAAAGGGAAATTAATATAGTTTTGTTTTCTACTGTTTTGTGGGATGCATGCTGGGTGACTTTTGTCACTCACGCTTTCCTCGTGTTTTGGGTTGCAAGTGCAGGCATGTAGAGGGTTTAGCATAATGCATATAGTCCGGAGTCTCGTAGCCGTACACACAGGTTCCTGGTAATTGATATTTTCTATTTAGCTTTTAATTTCCTGTAATTTAATTTGTTTTAAATTATTATGGGAAATTTGGGATGTGACACCATGATAAGTAACCAACCTTTGTTAGAAAAGAGAAAGCCCTTTAAGACTAAAGTTTCAATTTGATGGATGAATTTTTTAAGTGAAAGAAAAGTGAAGCTTAATGTTTGATGAATGAACTTTCAAGGTTAATTAATTGCACAAGCAGAAAGCAGCATAAATGGTATTTTAAACAAGAAATGAGAACTTATCTTTTCGTTAATTTGATATGCCAAATCAATTGCTTAACATTTGGTCCCCAAACTATGAAAAGAATAATTAAGTGATCTTCAAGTAATCATGTTTGTTTTTGAAAGTAAATTGAGCTGGTGATTAAACATTTGAAGAGTGATGATGATGGAAAGCTTTTCAGTAGGAGGTTTTGTAGGAAGTTTGGTGTGAATTAAGCACACCTGTAATGTAGTGTGAAATGTAAGAGTGTAAACAGATCAGATCGAGTTAGATTTAGGGTATATCCTAACTTAGACACTAGCCTATCCTTTCCTAACTGGTAATGGACAATCGATCTGGTGAATACCCATTTCGAAAATTTATGATCACTATCCTACCCCACTATCCATTAGGGTAACGGGTAGTGGATAAGGTTGGTGGGCCAATTGGGTGATTTTGTATAGTTAAACTTTATATTATTTTATGGGCTTATCATGGATTGAATTGAGTCAATAATCATTTATTGAATTGATCCTTACCTATTGGTGAGAATCTTTCAAATCAAACAACACATGCCAATTCTTGTAAATTAGATAACCTTGCAACTATTATCAACACCATTCAATTTACTTAAGTAAAAATAATGAGCTATAATAAGTCAATAAGCATCATAAACAATAAGTTAATAACATAATCAATCAATAACGTAATCAGTCAATAAACTAACCAAAGTATTATAGATCCATCTTAAGCTCGTCAACTATTCAAAAAAAAATTACTCAAAATGTGACTGTGCCTGTGCCTGACCCGGAGGGAGGAGGGGTAGGGGAGGAGACCACAGTTATGCCAATGACGGCGAAGGCGCAAGGATAAAAGAAAAAGAAAAGGGAGTCGCCACCTAGCCTTTTAAGGGAAAGACAAGGAAAACCACAAAAGGATGAATGCATGGGATGCAAATGGGAAGGCTGGATGTCTGCTAACCAGAGAATGGGTAAGGATTC
>JAMKQA010122681.1:0-11643 GCA_024699735.1 Posidonia australis | reverse complement strand
CCCCCCCCCCCCCCCCCCCCCGCCCGGCGGGTGTTTGGGGTCCTGTCTAGGGGGGTCGGGTTCAAGATCATGGAGGTTGGGTACAGATCTGCCTCTCAGATTTGTCTCTCCCAGATCTGCAAGGTGATCGACAAAAGAGAAAAAGGGTCAGATCTGCATCTCCCAGATCTCCCTCATCCTCCGTGCTATGCCTCTCCTCCGAGCTGCAAGGAACATAACTATGGCTCCTTCCTCTCCCAGATCTACCTCTCGCAGATCTGTCTCTCCCTCCTTCTCTCCTCAGTCCGACCAGACTACGCCTTCTTGTAGATCTACGCCTAGCAGATCTACGCCTATTCGTTGGGACTTTCCTCCGCTTCCTTTCCTTCTGAACATATTTGGAAGGAAAGGAACAACAAAATTTTCAGGGGCATTCTCAATAGTAAATACATGATTGTTAATGACATTATATCTTTGACTATTTGTTGGGTTGATTGTTTGGGTGCAGGTTTTGAAAAAAATGAGATTCTGCATTCCTTCTCTTCCTTTCAGCAAACAAGAGGCATGGAAATTAATTCTTTGGCTGCAAATTCTGAGCAGCATGCGGGAGATGAAAATGTGTCCACCCCTGCTCTTGTGGACGACAACCCCCTTTGATTGGCCAAATTCTTATTGACCGCAGTTTTTATCATTTTTACTCTGATACTCTTTTTTAGGTCTGTAATATTTTGTTAAGCCTCAATACTTTGACTACGTGCTCCTTACCTGTGGAGCTGCTTTACTGTAATATTGTCACAACTTGGACTTTATAAGTGGTTTGCCTATGGAATATATATAAAAAATAGATTACCGTTTTCAAAAAAAGATTGTTGTTGTTGGACTCAAATTAATATGACTAATTATAATGGAAACACAAATGCCATGTAAAATAGGATCTATGTGGAAATAAAATTTCCAAAGAGTATGGAAAGATTTTACCCGTGTATGATAAAAACTCTTTTGACGTAGCAAACTATTTACGTACTCCACGGGGTTGTTATCAAATATCGATGATTAAAGTATTACTCAACCCCCATATTATAGCGAATTCTAGTTGAACTGTTCTTAGGTATTAACGAAGAAAACTTAAAATGTGTGTACTCAGAACCGATTACAAAAGAATTATCTCTAGAGCGCTTTCCTATCTACTCCTTATGGACAAACAACTAAGTCAAATTTCTATTCTCTCGAAGCACACGATCAGTTTCCGTACAATTGTCACTTTCTTGTCTCGTGAGAAGATGCAGATTACATAGTCACATACAATAAAATTCTAATACGTAATTCTTTATATCTCTCACTAATATGATAACTTTTATACATTGAGATGAGATTATCTTTCCTTATGTCTAGAGAAAATAATGTAATTATCTCTCTTTTTAAATTTAAAGGAATAAAATTCATAATTAGAAGCAAAACCTTTCAAATTTAAAAAATAGAAAATAGAAAACAGAAAATAGTAAATATTTTGAGTTGCTTCAGTGAAATCTTATTCTCTTTCACAACTTCTCGGCCACCGCATCCCATGGACGTGCTTCCTCACTTGCAACTATTGTACCACCTCAAAAGAACTTGGATGCCTGAAACGGTCGGTGAGAAAGGTATCTCCTCCTTCTCACACCTGGTCATCCAAGCCAAGCAAGGTAGCCTTCTCTCAATGGCTTTGGATTTCGCTAAATACCTCCCAAATGTCTTATTCTACCAAAAAGCACTCCCACTGTACTTACGACTACCACTACTCCTACTATTTCTACTACCCTATGGAACCACACTACATCTATAAATACGTTCCATTACAGAAGAGAACAAAGGTGGCACAACTGCATGCTGCAGAAACAAATATAGAAGAGCAACGTCAAACATGGGCTCAAATCTTGGAGGTTTGCTGTTGTTGTTGGTGGCTTTCCAAACCTTAAGTCCTCCAGGTAATTAACTCATTGCACCTCATCAAACGTAACGTAATTTTCATAGGTCCGAGTGTACCACCCACCGAATAATTCTTCGTTCCAACACACAACAGGTATCACTACACTGGTGGAGTCTGCCAGAGCCTTCACCTTGATCAACGACTGCAAAACAACCATCTGGCCCGCGGTAACACCAGGTGAAACGTTCAACGGAGGAGGCTTTGCGCTCAAGTCCGGCCAATCCGTAGTCTTCAACGCCCCAGTCGGCTGGTCCGGGCGCATATGGGCCCGTACTGGCTGCGACTTCGACAAGAACGGCAACGGCTCGTGCCAAACGGGCGCCTGCGGCTCCTCCCTCCAGTGCTTCGCCCCCGGCGAACCCCCAGCCACTCTCGCAGAGTTCACGCTGGCGTCCCCGGACTTCTACGACGTGAGTCTAGTCGACGGGTTCAACCTGCCGATAGTCGTGACTCCTGTGAAGGGCGAGGGGAACTGCTCGAGGGCGGGCTGCGACTGGGATCTGACGGGGAGCTGCCCGGCGGAACTGGCCAAGAAGGCCGGGAAGAAGGTGGTGGCATGCAGAAGTGCTTGTGATGTGTTTGACACGGATGAGTATTGTTGCAGGGGTGTGTTTGGGAATCCTTTGACTTGCCAGCCTACTTACTACTCCAAGAAGTTCAAGGAGGCCTGTCCGTCTGCGTATAGTTATGCTTATGATGATCCAAGCAGTATTTTCACTTGCTCTAGTGCTGATTATATCATTACTTTCTGCTCCAACAGGTGATTGCTCTGCCTCTCTCTGTCTTTACTAACTGTTTTGTTTCTGCTTCTGTTTATAACTTGTGAACTTTAGACGTGGTTTTTGTTAGATGTACATGGGTCTAATTAAGAATAAATCCATAATCTAACCTAAATAAATTGGATAATTTTAGACTCATATTCAATTTAATTTCACTCTAGATCCAACTCAATCTTTAGGTTGAGTCGAATCGATTCTTATTAAGAATTAAAAATTACTTTTATAATATATCGTATAAAAATATACAACACTAATAACAAACATAAAATAGTGAATAATCTAATTATGTTGTAGACAATGTCATAATTTAATGGCATTTCTTTAATAATATAAATTATCACTCTAAAATCTATAAATAATTTATAGCAAAATACAATGGAAAGAAAATGAGGAAGTAAAATTAGAAGACGGAATAAAGAGAGATCAGAAGATGCTAAGAGGGAGTGGACGTTAACTGAATGAAGGAGATTACGTGAAGAGAATAAGAGATGAAGTTGTAGAGAGAAAATATTAGGATTTTATAAATAATTAATTATATATATACCTCTAGGTTTTGGATCGAGTCGAGTAATCTATCCTTGAACCCATACCTAATCCAGAAAGTTTGGATTTGATTTTTTTTTACCAATATTCAACCCATATTACAAAAAACTTGACCTAATCCAACCTAGATGGGTCTGAATGGTTAGGTTTTGGGTCAACCTAGATCCAAATACACTCCAAATTTCTACCTTAAGTTAATTCTTAACTTTATGCCTGTTAATCTGCTACATGATCACTTGTTTGAGTTTAATTGTTTATTGGTACTCGAATTGGTTGAAATTTGTGTTTACTTGGTCTTAGGAAGTAGATTTTGATGCATTAAATAATTAAACAATTAAGGATTACTTTATGCATGGCATTTGGATTCTATTTTAGAGTGGAAAATTTGTAGAAAGAACTAACAGCTTGACTGAGTTATATTGTCTTGGAAATGTAACATAAGAAATATGATTCCGTGCTTGTTGTTGGTAAAGCACGAACTCTTGCTGCAAAATGGTTTGCAGGATTAAATCTTGAGTGAGAAATATTACGAAGATGTTTCTGGGAATTTCCACACGAATAGATCACAATCATTAGAGGTTGGCGATGGAAGGTGACTTGAGAATACAAGCCAAGAATGAAAAAGACCTCCCAACGAATGACTTGCCATACAGAGCCAAAAAAAAGGGGGAATGACTTGCCAAGCAACTTTGCTTTTAGAGCACGTCCCATGGTGGAAAGGAATCTCACAATTCCAAAACACACAACGTTTTTTAATCTCCACTAGATTTAGATCTTGGTGTCAAACAAATAACTGCCAATACAAATAAAAAAACTTTTCAGAATTAAGAAATCACCTGCATGTAGCAGAAGTTAATGACCTCCTAAAAGAAGGGAAATTAGAAGTTAATGCTCAACAGTTTCTCCATATGCTACCTACATTTCAAATCACAAGATTACTCTGTTATGCAGGAAGCAGACGGTTTGTACATACCACGACAACAAGCTCATCTGCAGTGGATCCAGCATAAGCATGTCACTTTCCTATAAGTTGTTAGGGATGCTCTTGTGCCTGATGGCTAGTTGGTGGTTTATGTTTTAAGAAATCTAGTGTTACTCTTTAATTTCTTCTTTATAACGAGTGTCCAGATTTTTTCCCAGCTGCGAGTGAGTCATCCTTGCTGATCGTGTTCAGCTGTTTGTTTGATCGATTTGTTTTATAATTAAGAGTATAGACGCTTTTCGTTGAATATGCTCTCTTTTGAGTTCAAATCACTGTTATCGGCGTTCAGCCATCAAAATTGGCTCACAGTACGTAGTCCACATGTGCATCCATGCACTACTTCAGTAGGTCTGTAATCTTGAAGCATGTTTCAACAATGTCTTCCTTGTTCTTCTCTTCCTCTTCCACACACTTCTCCCAAGCGATGAATTCATCCTTGCAGCCCCCGCCTTTCATGAAATGGCAAAATCCACACTCCATTTCTTCTTCTTCTTCCTCCTCTCTCTCCTCCTTTTGGTCTTGCCTGCTGGCGTATTTGCCATATACCTGATCCTCCTCCTTAGTTCCATCGTTACTTCTGCTGAGCACTACCTAAAAGATAAATTATTAGGCAAATATCTAGCTCACGTTACATAAAGTACTAGAAAAACATATGAAAAATGTGCTATTATGATATTTGTAAGAGAAAAATGGCATTTCTGTTATTGAGAAATCAAGCAGTTGTTTAGCAAAAGAAAAATCAGGATGTATTATTCACAGCATACAACAGAACATTTGATGATTCTTACTATATAGTTTTTACTGTTTGGACAATGATTACAATATATCTGAAATAAGAATATCGAGGAACAATAAAACTAGAACAGGTGACGCTTGTAGCAGTAATAAAAACAACATCCTTAAGAGTACTGGGCATTACAATAATCAGAATGCCAGTTGTAAAAGATTAAACAAGTGCAGGCTATACATATCTGGTTCTCATTTGTGGTGGTTAGTTCAAAGATTTAAATCTGATACCCAAAAAAAAATAAAATCAGATGCTTCACAAGAGAGATCAACAGTCTATCAGTGCCTAGTATTACTTTCTCTAAATTCTGCTATTATGAGTGTCCGAGACAATTTGGCACAAGACTGATAAAACACCTATTGGGTAGACCTCGGCAATCCGCGTATTCCGCAGGAGTTCATGTTGGAAAAATGGTTGCTAGAGGTCTGTGATGGGGCTCTTCAACTGTTCCCAATGTCCTGCCTATGTTACTTTCTCTTCGTTTCAGCACACTAAGCAATTTTCCTCTCAGCACACTAGGCAATTTTCCTTTAATTTCCTGTAGGCATCTTGCATGTTGGCTCATGAGCTTGGTTATTATTGAATAGTTGGATGTTATTTCATGCCATCCTCTCTTTATTAAAAATTTAAGAGATCGGGAATCTCTATTATGTAACACCTTTTTTTTATTAAATCACACAAAACATTTTAACTGTTAAGTTAATAGTGAAAGAGGATATCAATCACACAACAAAAGAATGCAAGCACGACATGCCCGTGAACATTGGGTAAATAAATCAGTTTGGGCCCGGCAAACAGTTAGTGCATAAAGAAATTCGGTAGGCTACAATTCAATCACAATGTACTACTGATGAAAAGATAGAAAGTGAATCTCATAAATCTTCATTTTGGTTATGGGTGGATAATTAATCAATGGAATAGATATGATTGAGAATTGATAATGGGGGCATAAACTTAGAGGTGTAAATTGGATCGGGTCGACCCAAGTCGATCCGACTTGGCTCTTATTTTAGCCTAGATCGATCCAGTCTATAAAAAAAATCGGGTCGGCTCGACCCGACCCATTAAGGACCACAGGCCATACCAGGCCCATGGACTGGGTCTATTCGATTCGTTTTAGTAGGTTCAATTATGGGCCTATTTTAAGGACAGACTCGACCGGGTCGGTCTGTTATTTAAAAATTTAAAAAAAAAAACGTTATGAACATTGCACAACAATGTTTATGTAAACGTTGCACATGTGCAACGTTTATTTTATTTTTTTATTTTTTTTCATAAATAATCCACCACTTCTTCTATAAATACTATTTCATTCTTCTCATTTTTCACAACTCCTCTACTTCTCAATTTTCCATCTCTCTTCTCTCTACACTACACTCTTAATTTCTCAACTCTTCTCCTTAAGTTTCAACTCTTTTCTCTTGTGTGGAATACAAGTTTGGCTTTGGATTCCGGACTCCGATCTTCATTCTTCATCAACAATAATCTTACACTCTAAACTCCGGTCTCCATCTCCAACCGTCCAGTGATCCAACATCTGCGTCTACTGACAGCCAACTAGACGCCCATCAATTTCTTTACTTCTAATCCTTCCTATTTCTTTACTTCTAATCCCTCTATCTTTGGGTTTTTGGTTTTTTTTGGTTAAGTTTTGTTTTATTATCAATTTTTGTAGCCTTAAAAATGAATTATCCTTTTAATGTAAGAAGTCATGATTATATCCTTAACCCAGAGTATAACCCTACTTAAGAGTTAGAACAACCTCAAACCACAACAATCCCACAAACAAAATTTATTAGAACTAAAAAACCTAGGAAGCAAAGTTCATGAGTTTGGAAACATGTAAACTTAGATCCTATAAATGAAAATAAATGTTATTGTAAATATTGTGGTTCAGGATATACTTATCCTAAGGGTGGGGGTGTAGGTCATATTGCTAGGCATTTAACAAAATGTATAGTTGTCTATAATAAAGATGATAGTACAGACTTAAGACAATCTAAATTACATGTTGGTTCTAGTTGAATAGTTAATTGGAAATATAATATAGAAGAAGCAAAACACGGTATAACAAATTTTATAGTAAAAGATGAACAACCTTTTAATTTTTCTGAAAATAAAAAATTTTAAAGTTGTGTACAAAATTATTTAAGCCCACAATTTAAAGGTCATTCTAGGAATACTACTAAAAATATAATTTATAAAACATTTAAAAAAGAAAAGGAAATTTTAATTAGAATGTTTTTTAGTTTATTATGTAAAATATCATTAACTTGTGATGTTTGGACAGGTTCAAATAATTTTTCTTATTTATGTTTAACAACACATTGGATAGATATAGAATGGAATTTACAAAAAAGATTAATTGCTTTTAGACTTTTTTGATCATCCACACACTGGAAAAGTCATAGCAAATATTATAAAAGATATTAGTAAAAAATTTAAAATGTATAATAAAATTAATACAATATCTTTTGATAATACTTTTAATAATAATATTGCAGTAGGAATATTACAAAGAAATTTAAAACCTATATTAAATGGTGATTTATTTCATTATAGGTGATGTTGTCATATTTTAAATTTAATTGTACAAGAATGTATACATTGCATTTGGCGTTATATAGAAAATATAATAGCAGTTATATTATTTATTCAAACATCAGGTAAAAGATTTCAAGAATTTAAATATTTATGTGCAGAACAAGATATAAAAGTTAAAAAATTTAAATTAGATGTTCAACATATATGGAATTCAACATATGATGTGTTAACTTCATGTTTATTTTATAGTAATATAATTACAACATATTATAATTCAAGATCTAATTATTTATTAAATGATAAAGATTGGAATAATGCTAATGTAATTCATACACTTTTTGAACTATTTTATACTGCAACTAATCAATTATCCGATCAATATTATCCTACTAGTTCTTTAGTTTTAGTTAATTTATTTAATATTACAAGTACTTTGCAACAATATAGACAATTCCCACAATTTGAATATATTATTAAAATGATGGAAGAAAAATATAATAGTTATTGGAATGAGCCTCCAATGTGGTCATGTTTAGCTTTAATGATGGATTCTAGGCATAGATTAGTTAATTGTATAATACTTAAAGATGATATTTTTACTAATATGAATCAAAATGAAAAAATAGATGGATATAATAATAAAATTAAGGAAACTTTATATACATTATTTGAAGAATATGTTAATAATTATGGTGAAATTAGTTCTAGTGCACATACATCTAATTTTGTAGGATCACATAGTAGTAGTAGTAATAGTTCATTTTGGAGTAGATTAAATATGAAAAAAGGAAAATATGTAAAATCAACAACTATAATGAATTAAAAAATTATTTAGAATGTGAGTTTGTATTTAGTGATATTGAAATGGATAACTTAGATATATTAAAGTGGTAGTCTAGTACTGCTATTAGGTTTCCTATAGTTTCTAGGATGGCTAAAGATTTACTGACGATTCTGGTGTCTACTGTGACGTCGGAGTTTGCCTTTCCTGCAGAAAAAAGAATTTAAAGTGATAGAAAATGTAAATTATCAGAAAAATCTGTAGAAGTCGTTGTCTGTTTGAAAGATTGGTATGATGTAGTTGATCGTCTACAAAATTTAAACTTAAACGATAAATCAGAAGACGAAGAGACAACAACTTCAACAGGGACGAGAGTTTCTGCTACAAATTAAAAAATATGAATAAATTTCTTTTGTAAATTTTTTAATATATATTAATGTAATAATTATAAATGTAAAAAATGTAAATTGTTGAATATTAGAACATCTAACGTAAATGTAAAAATGTAAATTTCAAACTTTTATTGTTTTTATATATATAGGATATTAATGTAAATTTCATTTATTTAATAATAAATAATTTTTTAAATTTAATTGTTAATGTAAAATGTCGAATATCTTTTCAAGTTTTTTTAATTTATACATTAATTATTTAATAATAAATACATATTTTTAATTTAAAAATCTATGTATTAGCCTGGCCCTGCCCGACCCGACCCATGGATCGACCCACTAGTGGGCCGCGGACCGTGTCGGGCCTGGGAGTTTTAATCTAGGCCCGTCCTGTTTTTGTGGACGGGTCGGGCTGGCCCGATCCTGGTCCATCAGAGCCTAGCATTTTTTGGATCGGATACGTTTTACACGTCTACTGATAAACTGTCAAAACGAAAGAGAGAAATAGATGGAATGTGCAAGAGTTGGCCTCGGATGCAGCAGCCATGAAGAGGAACGCTGGTTGAGACACGGCGGAAGCTGGACCGACAACAGGAGCCGAGAGGTCGGCATCGGCGATTAGGGTGGAAGCGTCTTTTCAAAGGAGTATCTTGAAGCCTATAAGTTGGAGGCTCAATCCCAGGTGGTGGGCAAGAGTTGATGGAGGAAGAGAGAAGAAAATCAGTATGAGAAGAGGAGAAGGATTATCGATGGACGGAAGCCGCTCGTGAGTCACTAGGTTGTCGAAGCAAGGAGAAGATCTTCAGAAAGATATGTATGTGTATGGGTGTGTGAGTAGGGGAGACTTTACTGAGATTTTGTTTTGGGTTCTATGGTTTCCTTGAGTGCAAATGGAGGAAGAAGGAGGAGGAATAGTAAATATGTTTTTTTTTTCGTTGATGGTAAATAAAGGAATAGTGTTTTTTTCGTTGAAAACTAAAGATACAAATGAGGGAAATTTGTGATTTATGAATTAAGTTTTGAGATTTTACAGTAAGATCCACATGTTGCATGTTTGAAGTTAGGTAATGATAAAATTTCATTTAAATCCCTAAAAACCCATGATTTGAAGATTTTCCATATATATATATATTAGATAGTGTTTGGATAGTATGGAGGGAGATCAAGAAACTCTAGTTTCTGCTTAAATATTGGAAATTTTGAAGTTTTGTTTAAGTATTGCATAATACCAGGAAGTCTTTACTTTAAATTGTCATATTTATTTTCTTTCATTGCATTTAGATCCTAGATAGAGTCGTATTGATTCTAAATTAATTATTTATTCATGTAGCTAAGATTTTAATGTTATAATTTAAGACTTAAAAAAATTTCATAAGTCATCCTGTACGTTTTAGGGAAATTTTGCACTCTAGTCCTTCCCTTTTTAATAAATTAAAGATTAGTCCAAATGATAAAATGTGCAAGTCTCTCACACAGGCATATGAAAGAGAGAGAACAGAGTCTTGGCATATACTCTTCGGAGTAATAACCCTAACGGGGGAGGCACTAACCTGATGAGGTTTAGTGTTGGATCATTTGCAGATCCAGTGGCAACGATAAGACCACAAGACTCAGATCTGATGTCTACTGACTGACACAGGTTGGTATACGATATCCTCATTAATAAACAAAGTATGAAATAGAATATGTAATAACGGGAATGAAGATGGGTTGTATACCAACTGGAAGACCGCGTTATGCTAGCGGAGAGTGGTTCAAGGGATCCATTAAAGGATTGAAAGAAAATGAAAGTGAAAATATAGGCATTAGACTATTGTACTTTAAGTTTGTGTTAGACTAGGATCCACATGCAGACTGGGTTTTTCTTAAACTCATTCCGTGTTATTGTTTAATGCAGGTAATTAGAAGCATTCCTGAAGTCTTGCTTAGCATAATTTGGCTCAACCACATACAAATGGAACCCAGGAAATTGTAATTTAGTATCTTCATCTTTATTATCATGTAATAACTATACAATGAATCGAGTTCAGCAATAATATAGATATTTTTTTGTAACTTTGTTGTTCTCTTTTATCTATCTGTAATGTTCACGAATTCATGGAACCGTTATTATGACTTCCGCTAGTCACGTGGGAGTGAAAGTTACATAATGATTTATGAATTACAGAGTTATCAATGGGAAAGAAAAAACAATGGGAAAGAAAAAAAGAACCAGGATGACATGTACAACGGGAGGATGACGTTTGACGAGGAAGATGTTGAGAAATGGATGAAGTCTATATGGGTAGACAACGTTAAACAGGTGCATAAAATTTCTAATAAAATGGCACGTGAAATCCAAGACTGATCACAGAAAATCTACCTAAAAGTAGTTGGGCACTGGAAGATAAGTGGCTTTTACAAGGGCTACTGTCAGAAGCTTAACAAGCCAACTCATAGCCGGAAATAAACCAGCTAATGATGCAAGTGAATCATATCAAGTCTAGAACCTTGCACATGGCATTCACCAGCAGTATAAGGAATGCCATGCGATTTGTTCAACGGAACTTCCTGCAACTGTCTCATTCTTCTGCAGTCACGGAAGCATTTTGTCACGTATTGAAAAATTCTATAGCTGTCTCGCATATTTCATGTTTATACGTATATATTTTCTCGTACATGTTTTGTTAAAGATAAAAGGAAAAGATATTATATTTTTTTACCAATCTATTCCCACATATAGAGAAAATTACGTAATAATCAATCCATCCATTTCCATGATGTTATTTCTCTGTCATTTTTTTTTCTCTCACTTGTTTTTTTAAATTTCAAAACCATTTCAATCATGTTCTCTCTCTCTCTCTCTCTCTCTCTCTCTCTCTCTCTCTCTCTCTCTCTCTCTCTCTCTCTC
>JAMKQA010122679.1:0-10351 GCA_024699735.1 Posidonia australis | reverse complement strand
TATATATATATATATATATATATATATATATATATATATATATATATATATATCTTGGGAATATAATTATGATGGCACAAATGGTTAGGATAACCATTAGAGTGATTGTAAGATTTGCCTAAAATGAATTAATAAGATTCCACCTGGGGTGTGGTTAGATTAAAAGATTATATAACTTAGAGATACTAAGTCTTTCCTTAATGGTTAGTTTAGACTTAGGGACTACGATAGTGCCACTAAGTGTAGAGTTTGGCTTGGTTTATGTGTGATGTGTTGATTAAGATATTAAGTGTTATTGTGTGAGTGTTTGATTCTGATCTGCCTGTGCTTCCGAGGGACTCGAGTTAGTAAGTCTCTTACACTCTAGCTCCAAAATTTAAAGTTCTGGACATTATTTATGATGTGACCAAGATACCTAAGTGTCCTACCAATCTTAAGGAGGGGACATGCCTCTAAGATTGTGAGTTGTCTGCTTAGGATGAGGTTCATGTGTGGTACGGCTTCACCTAGGTGGTCTTTATCCCTAGTTGGTGATGTTGTTGCTGTGTTGAGTGTTTTTCTTGGATTGTTGTCTTGAGTTGAGCGAGGTACTTTGAAACTCAAGAGTTTCCAAGGTGTGGTTTCTAGACCTGACAAAAAAGCTGTCAAGGCTATGTTTCGGATTGTGGTTTTCCCAATTTTGATTTTGATGTCGATTATGGGCACAGTGTTTTGTAAGATTTTGAAAGGATATTTAATGATTTTTGAAATGATTTTCCAAAGAATTTTGGAAAAAGAAATGCATAGATTTACAAATGGTTTTGGGAATGGATTTCTAAAGACCAAGAAACCGATGTGCTCGATTGACTTCCAGGGATGAGTGATATCTCTAGAGTCGTGGGTAGTTTGCTTAGAGTGAGGTCCGAGTGTTTTGTGATTCTGCAAGACCAAGAGACTGTGGCTTTTAGGGTACCTTCAGGGATGAATGTTTCCCCTAGGGTCATGAGCTACTAGCTAGGATGTGGTCCGTGTGTTTTACTGAGTTTTGTGGCTTGTGGTTTGGTGTACCATCCAGGTGTGGAGGTGTGACACTCCTGTTGTCCTGAGTACCGAGTTGAGGACATTAATGGACGTACCCTGTGATTCGTCCTGAATAACAAGACAACTTGCCCATGTAGGGTGAGTAACCTTCCCAAGTGGGGTTAATTTTATGAGGGTTCTCCAAATGGGAGCACTTTGGGACGAAATCGCTCCTCACAGGGTGGTGGATCCGTGGCAATGCAGACGTCGTAGTCACTCCTCGGTGGACTGCTTGTGGCCAGTATTGACTACATGGTGTCGAACAATACGACACGTTGTTTGCTTGTGGCTTTAGGCCTAGTGGAGGTCATAGTGTTGTGCCAGTGTGGCGTGGTGTTTTGGAGTGGTGGCTCAATGATTTTGATCTGGAGGAGACCGTGGTGTTGCATCTATGTGGTGTTGGTGTTGCACTAGTATAGCGTTGTGTTTTGGGAGCAGTGACTCTGCGGCTTTGGTGTTGTTGCTTGGGTACAGAGAAAACCGTGTGGTGCAGAGCAGAGGCTCTGTAGCTTGTGTTCTGTAATTATTGTGGATGTTCTAGATACTATAGAGAGCATTCGAACACCGTTGGTTGTCTCGTCTGCATACAGAGTGCGTGGGATCAGCTTATATGGCTTTGGGATTGATGTGGCAATAGTGGCCATTTCAAATGTACATAAAAGAATTTTAAAGAACATGCATATGATTTTAAAATGAAAAGAAAAGAATAATTTTAAAGACATGCTTTTGAAGTTTTGTTGCCTGTTGAGTAATAATGGATTGCTCGTTGTGGTGTTGCAAAATCTAGATGGGATACCTGTGCTAATTTACGTAGAACATACTAACGCCTGCTTCCTCGACATTGTATGTCGAGTTGTTAGGTCGTGTGTGTGTTGAGTGGCTATTTGGAGTAATCACTCATATATGCTTTGCTTTTTGTTTTGGTAGATACAAGATAGAAGTTAATTTTAACTAATGCATATAAGAGAAGTCACGCTGCCACACATCAAGGATTCTAATGAGTGTTAAGTTTAATTTTATTTCCATTGTTTATTAAATTTATTTCTGTTGAGTATACTTAAACTTAATTGTATAATTAACATAAGTTTAATTTTAATAAAAAGATAAAAAAAATAAAATTATATTACTAGATTAACTGATAACGACTTAAAAGTCGTTACACACAATCACCATCATAAACGCTGCATCTTCAACTTCAACATCTACTTCCCATCTCCATCTCCTCCCCTCTCATCTAACTACGAGAAACGGAAGCACAATAAAGAGAAAAGAGTCGACAAAGAAACCTATGTTCCAACACAACCTCTGAGGAGACACGTAGACATGGAAATCAGGTCAACCGCCCCAACCGATCCGGCCCTGTCCGGGCCCAACACGGTCCAGGCCCATGTATCTCAGAAATGGACCGGATTAGGCCAAGCCCGTCATGGGCCGTGCTGGGCTTACATGCTAGGCCCGCTCAGGCCCGTAAGGTAGACCCATTTTGACGCGTAAATTGGACTAAACCAAACCAGACCGGGCCGGAAATTTTAAAACAAAAACAAAAACAAACCAAAAACACTGTGGGTCGAACTGACCCGACAACAGGCCATGGGTCGTGTTGGACCCATGACTTGTCAACAAAGACCCGACCTGGCCTAACCTATGGGCCGACCCGATCGAGCCTTTGTTTTTCTGAACCGACCCGACCTGACCTCGATTCCATTTCTAGAGACACGTTCACAATATCCAATGGACCATGAAGATGATGTAAAAGTTAGATTATTCTTTTCATACACTTTATTTGACTTTTGAACTAATTAATTTTTAACCCATCAGATGATGATAACAACATATGTGTACAAAAATATGGTATGATGAATTACCACTTTCAAAATTTATGACAACCAAAAAAAAAGTAAATGATATACATGTATTTCTCCCCAAAACAATATAATTGCTTTTTAGGCAACTGATTGAATTCAAAACAGCAGCTTATGAAAACTTATGCGAATTTAGAAAAGATTAAAAACCTATGAGGAGAAAATGTTATCTTGTTGCTTTCAGGTTTTATTCATCTTGCACGTATCACTTGGTTGAAAACTTGAAATACAATGAGGTAAGGCAGATGGGGTATCTGCAAGCATCCTGTGACTAAGTATTTAGGCCACAAACTTCCATATGGAAAAAGAACTCAGAAAAGTTTCAAACTCATTAGTATCATCAATAATCAAGACAAGGTAATAACTATTCCCACCGGAAGTTTCAGGAAAAATAATGTCATCAAGGAACAATTGCAAAGTCTTAAGTCATACTCTCTATCCTCAAAATTGAATGCCAAAAGAATTCAATGCTGCCTCACAACATAACTAACACTATATAGAAGATATCGCCTAGCATAGATGATCCATGAGGAAAAGAGATATCTCAACGCTTCTTGGACACGCCAACAGTCTTTCCCCTGCGCCCAGTGGTCTTTGTGTGCTGCCCACGAACACGGAGGCCCCAGTAATGTCGGAGGCCACGGTGATTCCTGCAAAATTCATTCGGGTCTATCTGTTAAAAAACAAACACATCTGAACAATTGAATTTATATAAAGTTTGAATCAATAACGTTTATTTGTTTGATGGGCACCCAAGCTGAAGAAATCAAATAGAATAAAAATATAAAGCAGCTCATTGGTTGACATAAAACAACTTAAAAAAATAAAACACCATTTTAGCTCAAATACAAGGCAAAGAAAGCCGTTGACTATCATAAGAGCAATACTTCCATTAACATGTACATAGTTGACGAACAAGATGACACTATAATTGTGTACAGATGACAAGGTCACCATGGTATCCAATTAAAAAACTTCCTCAAAAAGTATCAATTGGAAGGCAGTAATGCCTTATATTGAATTTCTCTTTGATACCATCCATCTCTCAAAAGAAGACATACTTGTGCTAAGTTGCCTTCGGTTGCACAGACATGCATCAAACGTACAAAAAGGAGAATATTATATATATCATGTTACCTAATCTGGGATTTTGAATTGTCGTGGGTTTTGAGCATGAAATATTTCATATTTGGGACAAAGAGAAAAGTCATAATTTCAGTAAAAAAACAACATAGTATGTGTATCTAGAGAAAATAACACCACAAGGCACCAATAATAAATACGGAAGATTATAGCCAAAACAGCATGGAAGATACAAATCTAAAACCAAACAGACAGCAGTTATAAGTTTTTGCAAATGATAGTAGGGATTATTCCCTTAATTTTTTTCTCCAACAGTTCATAAGATTCGAACCTAAGAGTAAGGTATGAGTTCCACTCCTCCTAGCCAACTGCACCATAGCAGTTGGTTGACAGCAGTTATAAGTCAACAGCCACAATTGTCATTGCAACATTGTGAACCAATCACTGGCAATAACCTGAACACTGTCCATACGAACATAAGAACATAATAAGCCAAAAACAAATCACTCACATCCTCAAAGCTTCAGGTCAACTGCATAAAATTTAAAATGATCCCACCATAAAATCTGCCCAACCAACTGCATTTACATTAGGAAAATGCAGGTGTTGCTTCCCATCCAAAGTTAACACTTCTTTACTAACAGTTAAAAAGGGGGATATGCCGGAAACATCTAGTCTAGTAGGACTCAACATCATTAGAAATGTCTGTTTGGCCTTTTAAAATTCAACAAATTGGCATATCTTACAAGTATTTAATTCATCCCATGAACTTCTATAAGAATCTGGTTAAACAACATAAATCCAAAGAAAATAAGTTCATGACAGTTTTTAAGATAAACATATAGAAGAGTATTACACGGCATGTATGATTTGGAAATACATAAGACATGTCATACACTAGAAGCTAACAACCAAAAACTAAATGAATTGCTGTAGAAAAGGGCAAGGATGAAACTACAAGTACCTAATCTTTTTCAATCGCTCCAAATCATCTCTCAGCTTCATGTCCAAAGCATTTGATACCACTTGAGAGTACCTCCCATCCTTGTAGTCCTTCTTTCTGTTCAAAAACCAGTCAGGGATTTTGAATTGCCGTGGGTTTGCCACGATCACCATAAGATTCTCCAGCTCCTCTGCAGTTAATTCACCAGCCCTAACAATTCATAACAAGTTTATTAAGAAGATATACCTACAAGTAATTACACATAAATTCAAAATTGCTGAAATATCAATAAATTTTCACCAATAAACTTGAATAAGAAACAGGTGTTTGTTTAATCAAATGGACTCCAGCATATTCACCTAATGATGGTTTGATGCCTAAAACTTTAATTCTAGATTACAGAGTAGCTATTACTGTATCTTCATTGTGCCACTGTGTCTAAACGCCTTGGATAAGAAATTCTTACATTCACAACTCTTTATCGACCAATACAGAACTTTTCCATGATCATATATGAGGATGGAAGGTTTACTGGCAAAAAATTAGCACAAAGTTCTTCCCCATGCTCAAATACAAGCAAGTTCATTGAGATTTGTCTGTATCTTCGAGGGGACCTCGTGTCTAAAAGGCTCAAACCAGAAAATTGTGTTGTGGATTCTTCACCCACTTAAGGGAGAAAATGAAAAATTTTCACATGGCCATAAGAGGACTAAAAGTTCATTGGCAACAAGCCAGCTTCTTCATCATGCCCAAATATGATCAGAACGTTCTTCCAGGATGGCTTACAAATCATCAAACTCTCAGACAATGGGATGAGAAATGGATCCATGTGAATGATCGAGACCTCACAAATAACACTTTTGCCCTGTAACCCAAAGGCAATCATTGGGTAAATTACTTTGTCTTCTACATATAGTTGCTGAAATATCAACTAATAGTCTTCCAATCAACTTCAGAATACAAAACAAGTATCTCCACATCAGAATCGATGAAACTCCATTACATTCACTAATGACAGATTGATACCAAAACCTTGGCTCTACCTAAAAACTATGTAATGTTAACTATATCTTATGACTCACACGACAACACTCGAACATTAAACTTTAGAGATTAAAAAAGTCATAGATTACGTTACAAAGTGGCACATTACCGCTGGAGAAAAGAGATTCATGGTAGAAAAAAAACACTATCTCGCAGGTAAAACAATAGCAGAAGGCAAACGTGTAAAGTCCCACCTCTTGTTCATGTCTACATCGGCCTTCTTGCAGACGATGTTGGCGAAACGCCTCCCAACGCCCTTGATGGAGGTAAGCGCGTACATGATCTTCCTCTTCCCATCGACGTTGGTGTTCAGCACACGCAGGATGTGCTGGAAGTCCTCGTTTGCCACAAGAGCCTGCACCACCACCACCACCATCACAACAACAACATCAATAACACTGCAATCCACACACCCATGTCAGATCGAGAGAGGAAACAGAGACTAGAAGAGTACCATTATTGCTCTGCAGGAGGTGGATCGAGAGGGGAATGGGATGCTGTTGGTCTCTTCTCCTGTCGGCGAGAGGTGGCAACGGCGTGGGAGGTCGGGACTAAAACCCTAGAACTAGATGGGCGACAATTGACAGCGTATCTTTATTTCCTATAAAATCCGTGTCCTTCGCGGAACCCAAACTTCAAAAATACTTTGTGTATGGAATTTGATTGGAATTACTCTGAATTAGAATTTCAGATGAATTATCTGGAATTAAAAAGTGAAGGAAATTGATTTCTTATTAATTAAGTTTCTTTCTATTTGTGTCTATTCAGGAAAGCAAAGGAAACAAAAAAGAACTCTCCCACAACTGTTGGCCACAGCTACAGCCTCACCCTTAACCCGACAGCCACAGCCACACCGCACTCCTCCACACCACTCGAACCCATCGTCGCTGGACCCGCCTGAATCGTCGAGCCCCCCACCGTTGAGCAAGCACACAGAAGAAGAGACGAGGAAATAACAAAGGAAAAAACCCGCCAAGCCCCCCACCGTCGAGCCCCCCACCGTCGAGCCCCCCACTGGAGAGTACTGTCCATCGTCGACCTTCACCCACAGCCTGTCGAAACTACTGGCTCACCCTCTTTGCATCATCCAACACACCTCTGTCGATTTCCGGTTGTCCTCACAAGCTCCAATCGTCAACGGAGAAGGAGGACAAGACAGGGTGCGGAGGAGGAGGAGGTAAGGAAGATGAAGCAAAAGAGGAGGACAGAGCAGGGAGGGGAGGAGACAGAGGAGGAGGAGGAAGAAGGGAGGAAGATGAAGCAAAGGTGGAGGGCAACGTACGAAGGGGACGAAGACTCAGGGAGGAGGAGGGGGACTCGAGGAAAACAAGGCATTGAGAGGAGGAGGCGAAGGAGGAGGACGAGGCAGGGAAGGGACGAGGTGGGCAGGCCGCACGAAGGCTCGCGGAGGAGGAGGGAGATTTGCGGAGGAAAGGGCTGTGAGAGGAGGAGGCGGAGGAGGAGGAGGACTTGGGGAGGATGGGGCAGTGAGAGGAGGAGGCGGAGGAGGAGGACGAGGTAGAGAGGGGACAAGGTGGAAGATGGGGTAGATTCTGTCGAAATTCCATCGGGTAGGGTAAGAAATGAAAAGGATTGTGATTTATATACTCTGGAAAGTAAATGAATTAAGTTTCCTTTGAAATCATTTCTGATTAAGTGCACAAACACCATTATTTTGTATGGTCAACGGGAAATGAAATTCCTATCAAATCATTTCCTTCACTTTCTGGATATACAAACCTCTCCTAGACCTTGAGCTCCTTTTTACTATTCAACGAGTTATTCTTTGCGCTCACTTAGAAATTCCACTCACGTGAAAACATACTTACACAATCTGCAAGATACTGTTATGTTCTTCTTGACAAGTCCATGCTTCGAGACCATATTTCAAGACAATTTTGCATACCTATCCACCTTTCCCAAAGACCTCCACGGTTATTCTTCTAATGACCTTCAAGTGTCTCATTGTTGCTCGCGTGCTGATCGTTGGTAGTAGTAGAAGCAATGGGAAACATTTCTGAGAGGTCGATGTTGCACAGGCTTAAGAGATCGTAGAGGAAGCAACAGTAGTAAAGATCTGCTTGCCGATGGTAGTGGAACGGAAAATAGTCTCAAGAGGTCGAGGTTGCACGGGCTTGGAGAGACTGCAGAACAAGTAGCAGTAGGGATCTGCTCAGGCAGTGAGTAAGTCACTATTCTTTCTTGAGTTTTTTTAGGGTTGATTCACATATCTCTTAAGACATTTTGTATTTTTTGTTGATCCTTTGTCTTTTCCTGATGGAGTTATCCTCCTCCTACTTACTGTTTAAAACCTGTTCCTCACCCCTCTTCCACTGTTTCCGCATAATCAGCTCATGTCTTCTATTGTAGTTTTATTTCTTTCTTGAGTTTTTTTGTTGATTCTTTGATTTCTTCGAACATTTTGCATTTTTTGTTGATCCCTTGTCCTTTCTATTGCAGTTTTATTTCTACTCATGCTTTCTGTTGTGCTTTGCAAGACAATGATATTGACTTTTGCAGGAAATTCATCAATAAGTACTTTGCTCCACATGTTACAAAGAGATAGTGTATTTCTCTATATAGAAGTGATCGACAGACAAATGGTGTCTTCCCTCAGGCCTATCATAATGTAAAGTTGATGAAACTAATGTTTGAATTTAGCCACTAGCTTCATGAAGAATGATCATGTAACACCTCGCAACCACAGAGTGCTACAGATGCGCTACTAATCTAAGTATGAGTCCACTAAACTAATAAGAACTGAAATTAAAGTAAATACTAACTACTACCTATACCTTTGTGTGGCTAATGGCTCCCAAAAGCTCATGCACCGAAACTGATTGCACTCCAACTACACACCTCAAGACCAAACAATTAAAAACACGTGAGTGACTTCTAAATCATCTAGTACGCGTCTCGACAAAAACAACGAAAAATGACTAAAATCCCAAAAATCTAAGTTTTCAAAAATCTCCAAAAACTCTTAAAGAATCTAATCTAGAGAGCTTTTTTGTAAAACTCCAAGTCGGTCCTTATTAACCAAAACTCTTAATAAATTCTAGAAAACACTTGTCAAGGAAATGCCTGGACAAGCCTGTCAGACTCATGGCCTAGGGCAAACCTGGCAAAAGACAGACCTTTCGGCACAAGAGGATGCATGGCAAGATGTCGGACTTGCCAACCGAGGATAGATTGATGACGGATGTCAACCGGATAGTCTGGGGTATCCGCCCGAGAGGAGGGGCATCGGATAAAACTATCGGACCTACAAGTTAAAGGATAAGGCATGATAAGTTGACGGACCTACCGACCGGATAGTTCGGATTATCAGTCCAAAAGTGAGTTGACGGACTCAGCGCCGGATAGTTAAGGCTATCAGCCCGAAGATGACAATATGATGGTTGCCAATTGGATAGTTAGGGCTATCAGCCCGATAGCGAGTTGACGGACTCGTCACCGGATAGTTAGGGCTATCAGCCCGATAACGAGTTGACGGACTAGTCACTAGATAGTTAGGGCTATCAGCCCGAAGATAGGGGCACCAGGACTCGTCCATCTGGAGCGAACCTTGGATGGGATCATCTAAACCTCGTCTGGTCTAGGAAGGGATAGAAATGGTACTTGTTCGGCTTTGAACAAGTCCCAATGGGACAGAAAGGATTCCGCCTCTCCTGGTACTGAAACCTAGGGTGGCTTCATTTGTCCAGGTTAGGGCAATAAAACGAGATCCCTGATCGTTAGCTGGGTGACACCCAGCGCCAAGTCGGCAGGTAAGGAAGGCAGCAGTTTAAGACAAATGAGCATATGCTACAGCGATGGCAATTCTCTGTCAATCACCGTCATTCAAACGAGATGGCAAGTGTGGCCTAAAGAATTTATTATTGCAGTCAAATAATGTGATTACACTTATTTTCTAGTCTGTAGTGAGCAAGTAGCATAACATGAGTGTCAACATTCTGGGTCATGTGTCCATAGCAGCTTTGAAATTGTACACAAGGGATTGCTAGATGCAGCCAATATGTTCACTGCCTGAGCACACAAGGTTGTCTGCCAGTGATGAGTTGACGGACCCATCGCTGGATAGTTAGGGTTATTAGCCCGTAGGATATAAGAAAATCAATAACTCGAGTCTTCTCCGGATCAGAGGCGTCTCAAGGAAGGATAAATGGTTGGTCCTAGGCTATAAGGAACCAATGACTTGGATCACCTCCGGATCAGAGGAGTCTCAAGAAAGGACAGATGGATAGTTGGTCCTAGGCTATAAGGAACCAACGACTCGGATCACCTCCGGATCAGAGGAGTCTCGAGAAAAGGATAGATGGTTGGTCCTAGGCTATAAGGAACCAACGACTCGGATCAG
>JAMKQA010122677.1:0-13186 GCA_024699735.1 Posidonia australis | reverse complement strand
AAAGCAAACTAGAATCTATTGACATGCATTAGAAAATGTATAACAGTTACATTTTCTTGATCGATAAATTAGGAAATTTAATTAAAAAAACCTAAGAGAATATAATGAGACTTATTAGTTAAGATGCTGATAAGCTCATGTAAACAACAAAGAATCAAAAGAACAGAACCAAAAGGAAAGTAGAACTCAGTAGAGAACCAATAGAGCCAATCCTAAATGGAGACCGAAGACTTCTCATGTCAGACTGTGAGTTTATAGACATGATACTGATGTTGGGTAGCAATGGTAAACAGTGTAGACGTTGGGTTGACATACAATAAAATTTGTTTGTTGGGTTGACATACAATAAAATTGATACTGTAACATGTCTTCACCAACATGGCCAAATGTTCTACTGACATGATGTACATTTTTAACTTTTAGCCATTTTCATACATCTACAATCATTTCCACTCATTGCATCATCTCCTTTCCCTTCCTTTCCCTTCTCTTCTCCAAATTCTTCTAAAATTTTCTTCTACATCTACCCTAAAACCTTAAATTTACCTAGTTCTAAGAATTGGAACATCTAAGTATACACAATTAACCCCTATAAGTATACACAATAGTGTAGAAAATTATACAGAACAACATGGAGAAGTATAAAAAATAGTATAAACAGGTATACACAATAGCATAGAGAAGTATATACAATAAATACTATAGTAATAACAAAAACAAACAACCATGACCTCCAAAATCTAATACCTAATTTCATAAATATATTAGATAACTGTTAGAATAATTAACAAAAAATCTAAATGTGATTTATACTCTAGGATGTTCATATTATGTGAATGTTGTGTATTTTTGTATAATATATATTTAGATTTTAGAAAGTGAATCTAAGTAATCTTAGATGTACATTAGTGCTTATGTCAGCTTATTTTAGAGTTTCAAATTGAAATTCAAAGTTTTAGCTTCCATAGATTTCTGTATTTTTACCATGTTTGTACCAAAATTTTTCCAAGATGTATGTTCTTGCTTATGTTTGCTTATTGATACGTATTTTTCAAGGGCTGTAGTTCGATACAAAATCGATACTTAAAACCTTACTTATGAATAAGGTTCTAAATATCAGTTTTGTGTCGAGCTTCAGCAAGTTGAAAATAAGACATATGTTCGTGAAATGTTGGTTTGTTGATATTATGTCAATAGAAACATAGTAAAAAAGTTTACATTTGTTTAGAAAACTTTCATATTGATATCGGTAAATTGAAAATAGGACGGCGAAATTTCAGCGACACACATTGACATTTGGTACTATGCTCATGAGATGTGTGACAAGGAGACCAGTCTATGATACAATATCTAAGGTCATCAAAAAGACACTTAATCTCACAAAAAATCCGACTATTCCTCTCAAGCCAATAACACCACCAAATATGATCGGTCAGTATCGCTAGTATAGACTGTCAAAGGAACTGTCCCAGACCAAGCCTCCTAAAAGTCCTCCATAGCCACATTTTTATTGTTAATGAATCTTTATTATGTGCCATGACTGGCCTCCTATTTTTTACCATCAGTTGTCTTTTAATATCCTTTCTTTCTAATTTGACTGTTGCATATTAATGTTGGTGATTCATTTTTTTTTTGTTTATTACTATTACTACATGGCTTGTACTTTCTGATTTATGATGATCTCCTGGCCATGTCTATGTCCTATCCTTTAAAGAATTTTGCATCATAGAAACCAGATGATAAATGTATGGATTTGCCTTCTAGGCTCTATTTAAATCAGATATTGCTCTCTTGAATTCTGTGAGAGTTCAACTATGGTCATTATCTAAGCCAAACATATTTGATTAGACAATTTTTATTCAAGTAGATTGAAGGATGCAATACATTGTATTTTTGAATTTTATTTAGTATAGAGAAAAATAATCTAATTGCATAAAAATGAAATCAAAGAGTACAAAGTATATATGTAAATTTCATAGAATATATAGATCCACATTAACTCATTTAACTTATAATTAGTAAAAATAATTAACTCTAGCACATCTTTCAAGTTGGAGTATATGTATCTATCATGTTCAGTTTGTTACATAACACTCAAAAATGTTGAGGCTCTAAGGCCTTAGGTGAAAATGTTTGTAGTTTGATCTTCATTTCATGTAAATGGTGTATGAATCCTTTCATTCGTTGCAGTCTCACGATCGAAGTGAAAATCAACTTCCACATTTTTTATGTGCTTACGAAACATTGGGTTACTTGCTGTCTTGATGGTTACTTGATTATCATAGAATATAGTCATGGATTCATCGTAGAGAACGCCAAGATCTTGAAGAAGAAATTCAATTATATTTCTATGTGCCATACCTTTGTATCCAACCTTGGCACTAGATAGTGGCACCACATTTTGTTTCTTACTCTTCCAAGGTACAAGATTAATTTCAACAAAAATACAATAGCCTTGTAGTGAAACATCAATTAGATCTATAATTAGCATTGTCAACATTAGAATAAGCAACACATCTAAATGTCTATTATTGCAATATATCATCCTTTTGCCAACATATTCTTTACATAATGAAGAATACAAAGCATAACTACCCAATAATATCCTTTAGGATTATGTATAAATCGATCGTATGCCTAGTGATCATGGTTTCAAACATCGGTTTTGTATTGGACTTCCATTTTTCCAAAATAGGAAGTGTGTCACACATTAAGTGGAAATATCAGTGGAAACATGGTAAAACATAGAAGTCCATTGAGAACATTGGAAATATCAATTTTCTAACTAGACGTCTGTATATCTCATTATATGTAAAATCTTTTACATCTGACCATAACAAGGATTTATGATGAGGATCAATAGGAGTAGTAGTAGGTTTGGCAGTTTATTAGTGTTTCTTGTAGCATGTCTATCATGTACTTTTGGGATAAAACAAGTCCTTGTTTGCTATAAGTTACCTTAGTGTCAAGAAAATATCGTAGTTAAGCGAGAACCTTTGTTACAAGACACTTCTTGAGATGTTGTCTCTTTGACACCCACAAAATTACTCTTGGTCACAAGGACATCATCTACATACACTATCATAATTTTATTGCTTGAATCCCACCATCTAGTAAATACAAAGTGATCTACGTGAGTTCCGTTAAAGCCAATTGTTGTCATTGTTTGGTTGAATTTTTCAAATTATGCGTAACGACACTATTTGAGTCTATAAATAGCTTTCCTTAGTTTACATATTTTTCCAGTCCTCTCTTGGACAAGACAACTTATTCTGAAGGTTGTTTTATAAACATAGTCTTATATAAATCTCGACTGAGAAAGGTGTTCTTTACATTCAATTGAAAAATTAGACAAGACTTTGTAACTGCAACTAAAACAAGTACTCGGATGGAACTAGTATCTTCATAGAAAAAGTCTAAAAGAAGTTTATACCATATTTCTATGTAAGTTCTTTTGCAACATGACAAGCATTGAACTTGTCAATTGCCTCCATAAACACCTATCAACAAGCAACAATATCTACACCTACTGGAGGATCCACTAAGTCTTATGTTCCTCTAGAAGTAAAAGCAGGCATCTCTTTTGTCCATTGCATGACATAAGATAAGATTCATGCTGGCCCTTTTATAGTTTCAAGTATAGATAGGGAATACAAAGAAAAAGCAAATTGGCAAATGGAAGATGAAATGTTTTACCAAAAGAAACGTGGTTGGAGATGAATATTACATTTAAAGGTAATTAAACACTAATCTATCAAATCAGGTTTACCACTCGATCACCAAAAATACAATCGAGTGGAACCGAATTCTAAAATAATGTTTACAACTATAGCGCTCTAGGTTACTAAAATACATCTAGAACTCATGCATCTCCCACAGAGTCCTCAAGTGTTACATACAATCTCCTATATATAGGAGAACAAGGAAAATAAAAATAAATAAACTAGACTATCCTTAACGGATGTCCCCTCATGACCCTGGACATGTCAAGGAATTAGTAGACGTCCGGTTTGAAACAAATTAGTAGATGTTCAGACATGTAAAGGAATTAGCGGACGTTTGTCCATGACCGCCGTGGATCCGTGCAACATCAGTGAAATAGTGAATGTCCACCTGGGAATAAATCGTAACAGTTGCGTAGGTTACATATTCAGAATCTCCCTTTTTGGGATTTTGCTCTACTCCCCCCACAAAACTCTGTGTGTTGAATTAGATTAAAGGGAATCGACAGGTGCCAAAGGCATCCATTGAAGGCTGAAGCCACCACAAGCAACAACCATTGTAGTAATCTTTGTCGACTTGTGTGACGGTTGATCCAAAGGGGTTGATCCAAAGGTAGTGAGTCTCGAAAACACTCTGATTAGCGAAGGAACAGAGTTTTCAGCAAGTAACAGACTATGAATGAGAGCATAATTAGACAAAAACTTGGCCACTTGAAATTTCTTCCCTTTGCTTGTTTTGTTTCAAAATATTTGGTGCCAATGATTGATACACTAAATGATTAATACTTGGCCACTTGAAATTTCTTCCCTTTGCTTGTTTTGTTTCAAAATATTTGGTGCCAATGATTGATACATTGTAACTCATCCTGTATACCTGTAAGAGTTGCATGGTATTCACTAAATGAATGGTCTCCTTGTTGAAAGTTGAAGATGTGTTCATATAACTCATACACTCTCAATACATTGTCTTTGAATATATCTCATGTATTGTCCCAAATCTCCTTGATGGTAGGGAGAAACATGACATCACAATCGACCTATGGCTCTATACTGTAGCAATCATGATAATTGGGACCTTCTCAAGAACAGACTAGTTTTGTGTTCTAACAAATACTTTGAAGGATTGTAACCATAAAAGATAATTCGGACCATTCAATTTGACGATGGTCCCAACAAGTATACAGAGATAAGGGGTGTTGATGACAATGATGCCAACAAATCCAACAAACAGCTAACAAATCTCTTATATGATCACAATCCTGAAACAACAAATCAATAAACCTGGTCCATGCTTACCATGTATGAACAAAAATCAACACATTGATAGCCACCGACAGAATTTAACACAAAATGTTGGATAAGGACTTGGAGGAGAGAGATCAATCAACCACTGCTCACGTCAGTAGTTTGGTCAATAGTCTAGCCCGGTGACAGAGTTGGAGAAGATGCTTTCTAGGGCTAAGAACTTATTGCTTTGGTTCCATGTAGAGAAAAATAATCTAATTGTATAAAGATGAAATCAAAGGGTACAAAGCATATACATAAATACGTAGGATATATGGATTCATAAGATCCATTAACGCATCTAACTACTAACTAATAAAATCAATTAACTCTAATAGTTAGAATCAATAGTAGGTTTGATTAGGATATTTTGTTTACAATTTTTATTCTCTTGAGCTAACAAATGTATCAACTCTATTGTTTCTTGTGAAGACCATGTCTCATAGTTAGTTACTTCCTTCTTTTTTCTCGGTAGCTAAGATATAGACTCCAAAAATATCATATAAAAGATCTACATGTGCCAGACAAATCATTTATAAGTTCTACTACAGTGTTAACACTTTGAAGCTAGAAGAAGATGCAACTTATTAAAAAAGAGTTGTTTTCCCAAAAACATTTAACAAGAAAATATAGGGGAAGGAGAAGGAGGAGGAGGAGGAGGAGGAGGAGGAGGAGGAGGAGGAAAAAGTGAAGGGTAGATAGAGTTGAGGTGAGTGAAGGATGGTGGAGAGACGATGATGGTGGAAATCAGACTGCAGATGGGGGCAGGAGGAGATGTTGAGGGGTTTCCTTTTTTATTTTTTCATGATGGGAATGGGAATTTGTGAAAGAATTAAAAAGTTCCACCTGTTTTGGTGGTACTCTTTTTTGATAAGTTTTGTTATAGAAAGTCCATCACAGTGCTGTTGGCCTAAAGTCCTTTACAAATATGTAGAACATTGATTAACGTGTTATGTTAAAATCCTTCAAAATAGGTCTCCATGACTAACCCATCATTTTGAAAACCCCTTAAAAAATTCCCCATGACCAACTCATCCTTAGGTGCTTTGAGTTAATGACAAAGCAGTTTTTAGAACCAAAAACGCCGAGGAAAGGCTTCAACCATTTACATAAAGATTAACCATTACCAAGTGTCTATCATTTGTTTAGTCAGCATATGAGATTTCACTCATGGAAGCCTAAAACATAAATTGCTATAGTAGCTTTAAAGGAGAAAGGGACATAAGCAAAGTTCACTACTAGTGAGCAGCAAGGATGAGAGCACAAAACATCAGCTCTAGAATTCTACTATTGTTTTTTTTCTGATTCCATTGGCATTTTGACTTTCGTATCTTCTTTAGAAGTTAATGTCAAAGAATGATGAAGGATTCTACTTCCTTACAAATGCAAGACCTCAAAGGCTTCAGGAAACTGGATTTTTTAAAATTCTTGGTCCTTGCTGAATAATCTACAATATAATTGTTAGGCATTCTCCCAAAGAATAACAATGTGAAGGATTCTTCTTCACTACTTGCTCTGTTACTAAGTGGATATCTCATTGTATGATGCTTGTTCAAATTTGATCATCACCAATAAGAGAGTTGCATGTGAAATTTTTATTGAAAGAATTATTAGGCAAGCAAGTAGAAATTCATAAAAATCTGCCATCATTGTTATCGTGGTAGTTGAGGTAATAGACTTTTCAACATGCCACAGTCAGGTTGACTTGTCCAATCTATTGTAATTTAAGAAATCCATTGCTGCAATGACATTTGTGTGATACATTATCTTTGGATTTCTTTAGCTGCATGGGTGCTTACAAAATGCTGTTTCCTTTGTTGTAGTTGAGCTTCTTCTGTTTTCTCCTGACCGGCCTGTCATAGACTTCTCGGCAATATTTTTGTGGTTGATGGCTGTTGGTACAATTGTCTCTGCATCACTTTGGACAGAATTCATAGCAGGCGAGCATGTTGATGAGCATTATAATCATCTAACAAGAAAGGTATTTCTTGTACGTAGAGCATGTTTCTTTTTTATGAAATGGTCCTTGTGGAGATGGATAATCACTCTAATCTATTATGAACACATGGATTACAAATATATATAGTTGAGTAGTGAATATCGTAACATAAACAGATATCCATTTACCCAACAAGTCTAATAACAAAGAAGACTATAATATAGATAATGTTAACACTCCTTCTCAAGCTGAAGTATATATATCAATCATGTCTAGATTGGTACAAAGATCCCTAAATACTCAAACACTCAGACTCTAGGTGAATATATTTGCAGGTTGTTCTGAGGATTGCATGTAAGGTGTACAAAATGCTTCATCACTATGTCATGAACAAAGTGGCAGTTTACTTCAATGTGTTTCGTTCGCTTATGAAACATAAGATTGTTAACTATAAAGATCGCGGCTTGATTGCCATAATGCATGCTATAGAAGTCTGAATGACAAAACCAAGCTCGCATAGAAAGAATTGTAGTCATATCATCTCACAAGTAGTTTGAGCCATAGAGCGATACTCTGCCTTAGCACTGGACTTGGATACCACATTCTGTTTCTTACGACGTCATATAACCAAGTTGTTCCAAACATATGTGCAAGAACCAGACGTAGACTTCCTATCACCTCTATTACCTGCATACCTTGAATTAAAGTAAGTATCAATCTACAACTGATCAAGCTTTCTGTAAATCTAGTCTTTTCCTGGCACGTCCGTGACATAGGCAACTACACTAAGTGCTCATTGCCAATAAACTACTTTAGGTTCATGCATAAACTGTCTAAGAAGACTGACCACATAAGCTATATTTGGTCTCGTGACTATCAAATAAATCAGTTTCCCAATTAGACATCTGTACTGTCTTGGGTTTTCTAGAAGCTTTGAGAACTATCCTAGAAGGGTAAACTGGACTCTATGGGCGTACTCTCAGGTTTACACCCTAAGGTAGCGTTTGGTACGTTGGAATGGAGACTGGAATGGAATGAGAGAATTTCATTTCAATGTTTGGTACAAAAAAATCTTTAGAATAGGCATGGGAATGAAATTTCCTTGGGAATCAAATTCCCATTGAACATGGGAATTTCATTCCTTCCCGAGATGTAAGGAATTTGATTCCCATTCCATTGGGAATCATCCTAAAAACGTCGTGTATCGTCCTTTATGGTCGTGTATCGTCCTTTATGGTCGTTCCTCCTTCTCCGCAGCTATCCCTCCTCCTCTATAGCGTGTTCCTGACGTCTGTCACCATTAGTCATGGAATGTGGGCCTAGTTGGGCCGACCTGGCCTAAAAAAGTTAGGGCCCGCTTGGGCCTGGATCATGCTGGGCCAGCTCGCAGGCTGGACCAAGTCGAGCCAGGTCGAGCCTTTTTTAATAGACCATGGGACCGACATGGCCCACGGCCTGTCGATGGGCCAGGTTGGACCGGTCCGGTCCATTGGGTCAAAATTTTAAATTTAAAATTAAAATTTGTTATTAATAAAAAAAATATTTTTTAATACATTAAAAAAATAAAAAAGTGTTTTACATCATTGCTTGGTAATATTCTTAAGGAACTTTACGAATACTTTTTTTTTTATTTCAAACCTATGGGCCCTAGCCCTTTTTTTTTTTTTTAATTTCTGGGCCAGGCCGGTCCGGTTCGACCTAGCCTAATCTTCATTTGCGGGCCAAAATGGACTTATTCTATGGGCCTACGGGAGCATGGAAAATGGGCTCGACACGGCCCACGGTGCGCCTAGCCTGGCCCGACTTAGTGCTGGGCTAGACAGGTTGAGGCTGTGGTTGGCCTGGGCTGGGTCGGACCGATCGATTTCCATGTCCAGTCACTCTCCTCCTCCTCGGAGGCCCTTCCTCTTCCTCTACGACCTTCTCTCTTCTACAACCATCTCTTTTCTGTATTTTTTTGCTTTTTCGTCTTCTTTTCCTATTTTTTTTGTGTATGTATTTTTTTTACAAAGAATATTGATGTTTTTTATTGTCTTCTTTTCCTACAAATTTTTTTTATTCTACTAAGAATATTTTGTTAATGCTAATTTAGAAAGGATTATCTATGTTAATGTTAATTTAGAAAAGATTATCTATATTAAAACTTTTATGTGTATAGAAAAAAATTATTTTAATTTTATTTCCAAATTGACAAGATATTTTTGTTAATATGTAGTTGTTAATCTTCCAAATTTTATATTTCTATTTCGATTCTGTTTTTATGTATTAAATATTAGAAAGGAATTGTTTGTCAATTCCATTCTGTAATCCTATTACATACCAAACACAGGAATGGAATAAATCTATTCTATTCCATTCCATTCCATTCCAAATTCCATTCCAGAGTTCATTCCATTCCTATCTATTTTCATTCCAACGTACCAAACACAGCATAAGAGATCTATTTCTTGTAACAAGTCAAGTGTATATTTCCTCTGTGACATAGACATTCTTCCCTTGAGGTAAGTAAATTCAATACTTAGAAAATGCTTAGGCCTGTCCATATCTTTGGTAACAAAGTGTCTCCTTAGGTACTCTTTGGTGTTAGATATGGCTGCAACATCACTCTCTGTCAACAAAATATCATTCATATATACTATAAGGATCACGCAGCCATTGTCCGTCTTCTTGTAGAAGACTGAATGGTCCATAACACATCTATGAAAGCCACCATCTGTCAGTACTTTGCTGAACTTTGTAAACCATGCTCGTGGACTTTGTCTGAGTTAGTAGATGGCCTTTTTGAGCATGCACACTCTATTTTCCTCCTGGCAAGGTGGCAAGGTATCCTGGTGGATGCTCCATAAGTACTTGCTATGTCAAATAATCATACAGAAAGACATTCTTGATGCCAACTGAAACAACTCTTATGACTGATTAATTGCCACAGATAAAAGTACTCGGATAGAGTTGAGACAGGTCATAGGTGAGAAGGTATTAGCATAATCAGTCCCATATGTCTGTGAGAATCGGTGAGCCACTAGACGAGCCTTGTAGCGATCCACTGAGTCGTTTGTACTTTATAATGAAGACCTATCTGCAAGTGACTATGCTTGCTCCTATCGGACAGGTCACAAGTTTTGCATGTATCACGTGATTGCAATACTTTCATTTCATCATCCATAGCAACTTTTCAATGTAGTATTTGAAGTACTTTCTGGTAGTTTATGGGTATAGACTTTGAAGAAATAGACAAGGCAAAATTGCAAAAAGTAAGGTAAAGTTTATCATAAGACACAAAATTGGAAATAAGATGTGCAGTAGAGGATCTTTTACCTTTTTGCAGTGTAATAGATACGTCTAGCTCAAATATGGTGGAGTCTGGGATGGTTGGATTTGCAGTTGTGGTGGAGGATGGTTCAGAAGGGAGCATAGGTAGATGCTGACGGCGACAATAAACCTGTAATGAATGATGTTGATGCCTATAGTCAGAATGGTCATCTATAAAGACATCTAAAGGTACAAGGGTAGGGAAGGGAATGCATTCTGTCTGATCTGGACTCAACTCAAAGTAGGTCTGAGACTCAAAAAAGGTGACGTTAGCTGACACATAATATTTCCTAGTCGGAGGATGGAAACAACAATTTCTGTTTTGCATGTGGGAGCATCCATTGAACACACACTTAATAGATGTTAGATTAAATGGATCCTTATATAGATCTATGTGTTATCGATTAAATAGGTTACTTGTGGGTTAAGTATGTGTTCTCCTATATATATTAGGAGATTATAATCTTTGATATATAAAACAATATAGTAGTTTCTCTCTATCTCACATGATACCAGAGCTTAGGAAAAACCTTAGGGTTTGAGAGAAAGAGAGAGTAGCTACCGTCGCCGTCGGTGGACTTTCGTCACAGCACTACCGTCGGCGACAGCGGATCCATGGAAAAACTTTCCCTTTCTTGTCCTCCTCCACTAGCATCGAGTTTTCTCTCCCTTCCATCAGTCACCGGCCACCGCCCTTGTTGTCGGTCATCTATCTCTAGCGACTTCCCACCTTGCTGTCGTCTGTCCAATCCGTCTCCGCCTCTTGCGTAGCTTGCCGTCCATTTCGGCACATCCAGAGCCGTCATCAGCCACCATTGGGCTTGTCTAGGCTGTCTGCCGGTGCTGTCGGGCCTGTCTAGGCCATCTGTGGGTTCCGCAGGCTCCTTCTAGGCCTTTCGCAGTCCCGCAAGGCCCGTCCAGGCCATTCGTGGGTTTCGCCTGCTCCGTCTAGACCTTCTGTCAGTCCGGTAAGGCCTATCTAGGCCATTCGCCAGTCCTATTGGCTCCATCTAGGCCGTCTGCCGCCCCCGTAAGCCCCGTTCAGCCCTTCCAAGCCTTTTGCCAGCGTTGTCCAGCCCTTTCAAGTCTTTCGTCGACGTCGTCCAGCCTCTTTAGGCTGTCACCAACCGTCGACAGCACCTTCCAGGTCCTGCCATCGGCCAGTCCAATGCTCACCGTCGACAGCACCTTCCAGGTCCTGCCATCGGCCAATCCAGTGCTCACCGGCCCATGTCAAGTCGTCGGTGAAGCCTCTCGTCTCTTCCAGTCCATCCGTAGGGACAATCCAACCCCTCTCGTGCTGTGATTCACTGTATCAGCGTCGCCATGACCTCCAACAATGTTGAAGTAGTCTAGCGTTGTCATCCAACACACGTCCTTCGTGGAGGCGGGAGGAGGCAGATTGAGCACTGGGATGGAGTAGGAGGGAGAAGAAGCACGGTGAGGAGGGAGAAGAGAGAAAGTGAAAGAAGAATGAAAAAGAAGGGAAAAAATTGGAGAGAGGACATAGGAAAAAAAAGAGAAAGGGAGAAGAGAATGTGAGAGAAGAAGAAGGAAAAAAAAGCTATTATTTAAATTCTTGTCTTAGTAAACTTTCATATCTTACATCATCTGTTGTGTGGACTTGTCACATCTATACGTGTTGATGCAGCAGTTTGACTGTGCGTTGGTGTTTTGATCTTACATCGTCTTCGTTGTGTGGATTTGTCACGTCCACACGTATTGGTGCAACAGTCCGGTTGCCTTGTTGGTGTTTTTTCTTTTTTTAAATCTTTCTTCTTATCATTATGTAACAAGCTGTACATGTTAAATGTTCCAGCTTGAGGGGGAGTATTAGATTAAATGGATCATTATATGAATCTATGTGTTATCCATTAAATAGGTTACTTGTGGGTTAAGTATGTGTTCTCTTATATATATTAGGAGATTGTAATCTTTTGATATATAGAACAATATAGTAGTTTCTCTGTATCTCACAATAGATCTAAGAAATAATTTGCCGAGTCTAGGAGACAAATCTTGTACAAAAACAATACACTCAAATATCCGTGGTGGTAAGGAGAATAGTTCGGATTCAGGGCGAAGTTGCCTAAAAGGTATCTCACTACTTGAGGGTGTTGACAACATTCTATTTACGAGGAAAGATGCAATGAGAATTGTATTAGACCACAAGTGTTTTGGTACTTTCATCTGCACCATAATAGTACGAGCAACATATAAGATATGGCGATGTTTTCTTTTTGCTACTTCATTCTGTCGTGAAGTGTGTAGACATGTGGTTTGATGTATGATGCCTATGGAAGCACAAAGCGATTGACAATTTTTTTGAACAAATTCAAGTGCATTGTTAGTTTGTAAACACTTTGGAGTAATGAAAATTTGATTTTTTATTTCTGCGAGAAATTGTTTTACAATAGTCATGACATGAAGTTGATCTTTTAATAAATAAACCCGTGACGTACGAGAATTGTTATTAACAAAGACAATATAATATCTATGATTTGACATTGATGGAACGCGACTAAGATCCTAAATATCACAATGAACCAAATCAAACAAACTTTTACTCGACACTAACCTAAGACTTTTAAATGAAGCACGGTGATCTTTACCTAATTAACATGACTTATAATCAAAGGGTGTTACTGATATCCATGGAAGGGTTTGTTGGAGTTTTTGATGTGACAGATGGTCAAGACAATAATGTCACAAAATAAACGACTTTGATGTAGACACCAATGCCACTAGTCCATGCGAAATCTTGTCTTGAACTAGTAAGTACACATCGTCTTCATGCTTATTGTAACACCCCGGTGCTACACAACAGTACGAGAACTACCCAAGCTTAATTAAAAGCAACTAAGCAGCAATATTAAACAAATAAAGCTAACTACCCAGACCTGTGTGCGGCAAACGTGGCTCGAACAGATGC
>JAMKQA010122676.1:0-14030 GCA_024699735.1 Posidonia australis | reverse complement strand
TGCAAAGTCGACATTTCATTAGCAAAAGAGAAATCAATAGAAGACTGATTTATCGGGCGTACGAGGGTGCCTAACACCTTCCTCGTACGTAACAGGGATCCTTACCCGCATTTCTGGTTTGCGCAGCCCCTTTTTATTTGTTCTGCATGATTTTTCATGTTTTATATGGTTTTCCTCGTCTTCCATTTTAATAGACTAGGTGGCGACTCCTGCACTTTGCATTATTTTTGCCGTGGCTTTGCCGACCTTTGGCACACATACGATATTTGTGGCCACCCTCGACGACATGGTTACAATATATATATAATATGGATCGGTTCTCGGTTTGATTCAGTTAACCATACCTAAAACCAAGAACCGAACCAATAAGAATGGTTCTAAAATTTGAAAACCAAACCAAACCTTTAAGAATGGTTCTACAACAAATCCAAACCAAACCAAACCATCAAAAATGGTCTGATTTGGTTCGGTTAACCCTTAATAGATTCTAACCGAACCGTGTGCACCCCTAATAGATTTTGACACCTTATCAAATCTTGGAATCTCGTTCTTTCTTATAGAGAGATTTTCTGGAAGATCATGTGACTTGACGCTCTTGTCTTTGATGTACTTATCTTTAAAGTATTCAACATCTCAAGCTTTTATGGTGGAATTCATTTCCAAATGTAGAAACCTTCGAGCATTATTACTCTCAACATATCCTTGAAATACCATTTTAGTTGTACAAGCTTCCAACTAGTCAATCTTCATTCTGGTAGCCTAACAGAGGTTAAGCACCTCTACACTCTAATAAATCCCAAACTAGGTTGGATCATAAACCAAAGCTCTTATGGTATCGTCTTCGTCTTGGAGAAAGGCACTTTATTCAGAATATAACTTATTGAAAGAATTACTTCATTCCAACAGCAATTCGGCAACCCAACTATCAGCAATATAGATTTAACTATTGCAATCAAGATCCTATTCTTACTTTCTGCTACTTCATTCGAACAGTTTGGAGGTATGGTTCTTTTCTTCATTCCATGCTCTGTGTAGAATGTCGTAAACTCCTTGGACCAATATTCTTCTCCTCTGTCACTTCTTAGTCTCTTCAATTTCCTTTCTGTGTACCTTTCTACTTGAACCTTAAAGTTCATAAACTTTTCACAAGTTTTAGCTTTTGAATTCAGTAAATAAACAATGGCATATCTAAAATAGTCATCTATGATGGTAAGAAACTATTTCATCTTGCCTCTATTAGTGAAGCTTCTGAAATTACATACGTCAAAATAGACCAATTCTAGAATTTTTGTACTCGTAGAAACTCTTTTAAAGAGCTTTCTATTGATTTTCATTTGTGCACAAATATCACACATATCGTATGTATTACACCCATGTTTTGGAATAAACCCAAAAGTAGACATCTTTCCAATATTCCTGAGGTACACACGTGCAAGTCTACGGTGCCATAATTCATTCAAATGAGCAGAATCAAAACTTGTTTCATTAATAGAAGTTGAAGGCGCATTTACAATGACAAGTTTTACATCCTTTCAATTTTAAATGCCTTACCAAAATACACTCTATTGAAGGAAAATACTACTTTGTTTCCTATAACACACCACTCCAGTCTAGAATCATCAAGATAGACTTAGCAATGAGATTCTTTGTTGTATCTACCACATACATCACATTGCTAAATGTTAATATCTTCCAAAAGACAACTCCAACACCACTTGTCTGACGCCCAAAACCTTTGATTGCGTATGATTTGCTAACTCCACTATCTCGTTCCCTATCGTTGGCTGATGAGAAGAAAATAATGCTTGATTATTGCAAACATAGCATGTAGCACCAAAATCTAGCTGCCAATTGATCTCGTTGTTCCTGGCATTCACGTGTCCAATCATCGCTACAATATTGTTCACCACTTACATCTTGCAATTTCATCCCTAGTGGCTCGTCTTTCCCCATTTGAAGCATGCATTGGTCTCCTTGGCTTTCTTTTTGAAATATGAAGCTTTGACGTCCAATTTCTCGAAATATGGCTTCTTTTTCTTTTGATTTAAGCCTCTTGCATTTAGCAGCATAGTTGGGTCGCTTATCTGTCTTAGTGTAACAACCCCGAGTCACTACACCCAAACCTAGTTTTTTTTCAATTACATTAACTATGAAACTAAATCCAATAATAAATAACATAAATAAAAGTACTATTAACTAAAATAAATCTAAACTGCAAACTTACCCAAAATATTTGATATGTGGGTTAGTGACTTTACCTCAATGTGCACTAGTAAGCTCCTATTCCTATCCTACATTTGTGAAAATTAACAAAATAAATACACATGAGTGACAATTAAAAGATCACCCAACAAACACCCCACCTACACACACAAACAACTCGGTATTTGTAGTCAAGGGACCAGGCGCAACCACGCCATAAAAGTAAATCCTGACATCACACTTGGATGTTGAAACACTACAACAGGCAATATACCACTGCCAAGTAAGCTACAAATCTTTTTAAAACCACGCCTTTAAAACCATTTTAATGTTCTTTATCTTCAAAACCATTTGCATGCCTTTTCAAAATCCAATGCACACTTAAAATGGCCGCTCCTACCAAATCAAGTTCAACACCACTCACACCCACCAAAACCAAGCTAAACACAGAGCTTCTACTCCAAAACCACAAAAGATCCATATTTTATAAAAATGGCACAAATTCATATCTCAAGAAGAACCACAATGCCCCTTACAAGCACAACAAAACAACAACCTTGGACCACAAGCAATCGTCGGGAACTCTAACCTCGGTTCCACTGCACTGCCACGGACAGTCGCAGCCAGCCAACTCAAAGTCCAACCTCACAGAAGGACCCTCAACAACGTGTTGTATTGCCCAACGCTAAACAACCAACACTGGCCTCAAGTAGCTACTGGAGACTCCTACTCCTCTCAATTACACTACCGCGGTGAACCACATTGTGTAGGAGTTTAACTGCCTCGACCACAGCCTTAGTACTACAGGAGGAACTCTTGCTTCGATCTCTTGGTCTCACCACAAACAAAAAACATTGGAAAACATTTCCCAAAATTGCAAGTCGATGCATTTTTTTTTCCAAATCCTCTTTGAAATCAATTTCAAAACCATTTCAAAAATCATCGCAAAACAACACAAAGACATTACACAAAAAGTCACAATCAGAAACCACCAATCCAAAACTGTGTTTCCAAATCTTTGGGAAAACCTTATCCAAAACATTCCACGCTTCTTCCCATTGATCATTTTAAAAGACTCTTTTGAAATTACTTACAAAAGCTGACTCAAAACATAGCCCAAGACCACACCTAGACAAAAGTTAAGGAAAATCACATCATCTGGGCATAAAATAATCCCGAAAGAACTACACGTAAACCAAAACAGAAGTCTTGCAGTTCCATGAACTACAAGGCCAAGCATCAACTAATCTTAGGGTTAAACATTAATCATAATGTTCATCTAAATTATTCTGGGGAGAACCTGGTATTTCTAAGTCATATAGTCATTTAGTCTATCTACAGTCCATTTAGGATTTTGCTAATTTGTTTTAGACAATCCCAAGAATAATTCTAGTGATTATCCTAATCTTTATTATCATTATATTTACAATTACCACTTAATGCATTATTAAATCATTTCAAAACCACTAAAAGCACCTCTAACATTTACCATAAATGGTCTGCATTGCCCAACTCGCGCCGATGATTCGCACAGGCAAGCTGCGCAAGAACCTCCCACTTGGTAGTTGCACTTGACTATCGTGCGTGCCGGTCACACTCATTGATCACACCTTTGGTTAAAAACCAGAGTCCGACAAAGTAGAACCCATTTCTAATCGTCGAAACTGGGAATGTTCGGCGATCCCTGCACACATAGTCAAACATCACAAGTAACATGCTAAAATGAAGAATTCAAGACGATCTACGTTTTGAGACAAATATCACAGAGATCCATAAGGTGGTTCTTGAGATATCACAAAACAAGGCTGACGAACACTGTGCACAAGCACAGTGAATCCGTAGTCGACCACTGCCATTAATACCTCATAAATAACCAAAAAATCCCTACAAACATCTACACACTAAAACACACACTATCTTGCACTATAATCCGATTCGACAAAGATTGCAAGAGGCTACGGGGTGTGTATTTATCACCAACGTCAACAAGCAACTTCGATCACCGACGACCACCTCCACGCGACGGTGCCTACCTTCCATCTTGGTTTATTGCCACCATCTCCCACTCTCTATTTTTCCCTCTCTCTCTCTCTCTCTCTCTCTCTCATGATGGCAAGAGGGAAGAAGGAAGAAGAAGAGAAGAGGAAGAACGAGGAGGAAGAGTTGAGAATTCTCTCTCTCCTTTCCCACACAAATATAAATATATATAATATATATAAGTGTGAGGAAAACCACAGTCGAGAAAGAAACTATGCATGTACTTATCGCCCACGAGCGTGTGTACATGACCATAGTGTAATCATGCCAGTGACTAGTCGTGCGAGGCGCGAAAAGTCAAACGCACGAAATCGAGAAAAGTCACGGCGAAAATCAGGGCGAAAGAATAATATTAAAAAAATAAAGCAATGGAATCATCACCTAATCTAATTGAAACAAGAGACAAGGAAAACCGTAAAAAGTAATAAAAATGATGAAAACAATGCAAATACGCATGATCCATGCCAGAGATATGGTCATTGTGTACCAGAAAATATGGTAAAGATTCTTATTACGCATGGTGAAGGTATTAGGTAGCCCCATACGTCCAACAAGTCGATCTTTCATAGCTTTTCGCTCACTTAAATGTCTATATTGACTTGAAGCCTATTTCTGTATGTCCAAAGGCAATATACAATGCAATGCCTTGTAAATAGATGCATGCCCTATGCCTAAATGGGATGTTTAGTGACATATTAATAAAGTAAGATGTGAAGCATATGACCTACTGCTCAGTCACACTGTTGAGGATGAATCATGTATCGACGTAATGGGATTACGTCGATGCAAACCATTAAGGCTCTCAGTTCCAAAGAATCTGAATAGTGAGCATCATCAGTTTATGGGATACAAAACTAGTGCTAATATAGATGTATGATGCCAAAAACTACGTAACAACATGTTTAATATATCCAAGATTGAAAACCAGAAAGGCAGGAATGGGGATCATATGGGAAAACATGCAAAACAAGGCTCAAGATTGTTGTCTGCACACTAGGCTAGGGCAGGTGGCCCACGGGGGTGTGCCAGGTTGGCACTCCAACCTGGTGCGCCAAGTTGGTGAGCCAATCTGGTACTCTAAATCAATGCGCCAAGTTGGTGCTCCAGCTCAATGTGCCAACCTGGGGCGCTCCAGGCACTCTATTTCAGACAACAAGCTAAAACACCAACAATGGCAAAATGCATGTATCGAATCGTGCAACTAGATATTACCTGCAGCACTGTGATCATGGCCACCAAGCTCTCAAAGGTAGTTGGTTCTATGGTTGGCGACACATGAGCGGCTTGGAAGACCCTTAGAAAGGCCTCCCTATGCTCGATAGATGTATGGACTAAGTCCCAAATTGAGATATCAGCTTTAACCGTATTAAGTTGAGCAGTTTTATCAACTGAAAGATGGTCCTTTTTAGTGGTGGTTGGGGAGGACCTATTTACAGCTCTTGCTGAAGGGAGTTTGATAGGTTGGTCTTCTGGCTGAATGTGAATAGGTGTTGGGTGATTTGATTTCGGCGTTGAAGTTTATAGTTTGTACACCCTACCTGACCATTTTATCTCTGCACACATTTCAATGGCATAGTTATAAGGAACATAGTGGGTGTCAAGAGTCAAGTTAATGACAATTGGGCTATAGGTCGTCAGCTCCACCAGGGCAATTGGTAAATCTAGAATGGAAACAACTAGGTGGCCTAGAGGTATAATGGGTTGGGTGAACTCTGGTTGAGGTCTTGCTAAGAGGCAAACTAGGGCAGATACCTAAGGGAGCATGGTGGATTGCACAACGGCGTGCTCTGGCTTGGCGGCCAGATAGATCATGTTGGTTGTTGCCTCAAAACTAACACAAAGAGACTCGTACAATTGAGAGGGAACAGGAGTTGAAACATCATGACTGAGATTTGAGGGGTCCATCATGGATGAGACAGAATCAAAGAGGAAGATAGAATGAACTCTCGAGGTGCCAAGCGCTCCTAAGACTGGATGCTGAGGCAGGGGCTAACTAACTATGTTTTCTTGTGCTGGTGCTGGTGTTTGTGTTAGTGTGCTTGCTTACGTGGGCGTGAGGCCTACCTCTTGTGTGTTGCTATAATGACCTTTTGGTCAATCAAATCTTGAATTACATCCCTCAAAGTGAGGCAATTATCCGTCGAGTGCTCCATAGAACGATGGAAACTACAAAACGCGTTCGTATTATACCACACTGGGAGTGGGCTTGGTGGTGGACAAACATCAAGAAGCCTCAGGAACAACGCAACCCTCGGGAAGGAAACACTCAATGACTCCACCAAAGGGGTGTAGTGGCGCCTGTCACGTCGAAGTCGTCTCTAGCCCTGGTGCAATCCCTACCTTAACCGATACGATGGGGTACACCGGTTCAACAATGGAGGTGATATAGGGTGTATATGGTGCCCCAAGTGTAGGTGCAAAGACTACTTGGTGACGAGCAGTTGGATTCGCGTTTGCTGGAGTAGCAGGAGATCTAATGTATGCAACTGTATTCTTGGAGGGCCTCTTAAGTGGGTTGGCACTAGAGCTGCTATTGTTGTTATTGTTGTTGTTGCTGCCACCACTGTGTGAGGAGGTGGCTTGCTTGACAATTGTAGAGAGTGCAAGAAAGCTGCTACTGCCCAGCGAATTCTTTACACGGGCGCCCACCCGAATTAATGATGAGAAGGAGATTACAGGTTGTATACTTAGCAAAGCTCCGATCGTCAACTGTGCTCCTCATATCACAATCTCAATAGACTCCTCGTCAAAGAGCCCGTCCTTGACTTGCAAGGCCAAGGAATGCCCATGTCCAACATACTCCCTGAATGGTTCCTAGAGCCTCTGCTTAACCGCGACCAAATCCTCCTACTTTCGGATCAAGTCCAGGTTACAGGAATACTGTTCCAAGAATGACTAACAATGGTCGTCCCAAGTCTTTATAGAGGCCATGTCCAACAAAGTGAACCACTTAAGCGTAGGCCCAATAAGATTCTTTCCAAACAAGTGGATAAGTAACCTTTCGTCAGCCTGAAGCTGAGCAAGGTCTCCACAGTAAGCTCTAAATTAGAAAATTGAGCAGCCTTTATCATTATATTTTTCAAATTCCAAGATGTAAAAATTTGGGAGAAGTGTCGCCTCTAAGAAATAACATAGGTCTTGGAACTAGTAAGACCGACAGTCCTCACCCTGCACTTGATGAAAGGCTATTTTCAGGTCACTCATCCTTGTGATGAGAGCATCTGGAGTTGCTGTTGTGACAATTTGTGCAACTAAAGCAGGTGTTGCGTGCACCACATGGGCTATCCCTAGGAGCTCTTCCAAGTCCACCATCATGCTACCTAACGTCGCAGTAGAATGGCTAGTGTACTTGAGCAAGGGTGTTGTGTGTTCGAGTACAAATGATGAAGCTTGAGTCTAAGGTAAAAGAGTAGAAGGGGTTACTTGTGGTGCTACTTCAGGTGAGGAATGTTGGAGCAACAGCTATAAGATTGGTACGGTTCTGGGCATCATGCTCGAGGAATGTTCTGCTCCAACCAAACTAGAGGACTGGCCACCAAATAGAGGAGCCAATTGCTATGGATAATGAGGTGGTGGTGAAGAAGGCAAAGGTGACGCCCCCATCGTCAAAGAAACGAAGGGTTGCGACGATGATTGAGGCGGTGGTGCAGTGGGTGCAGTGTGAAACCCAAGAGTTGGTTGCGAAGGCAACTCAAGAGTTGGAAAAGATGCAACCAAAGGAGGGTTGAGTGCAAGAACATACCCTGCAGTTGCTGCGCGAGAGCGATCATTTGCTGCAACTGACGATCGTGGGATCATCGGTTGCAACATCGAAGGATGGAAATGAAGGAGGAATGGACACACGAGGCGCATGAAAGCTAGACTATCCAGAAAAAGGGGAAACTACCATGAAAGATGTCACAATTGGTTGGGTGCAAAATGATGTAAAGCCATGAAGAGGGGAAGTCAACATCTCTGGAGTCTGAGAGATGGTCATTGCAACAGACTCCATGACCAACTCTCTAATGCTCACTGACTGCAAAGGTGATAAAGCAACAAGTGCAGTGGTCAAACGGATCTCGAACTGGTACCCTTGCGGATAGGAAGGACCAGCCAAAGTGTAGGAGAGACCAACAGAGGTCAAAGCAAAAGAAGGACTACCAGAGGTCAAAGTGAAAGTGAAAGAAACAGTAGTCAAAGCGAAAGGAGTAACCAAAGTCGGAATCTCCTCTGGAGCAACATTAGGGTGAGGCTCACTGGTTTACTGAACCATGACGGACCATGAGTGGATACAGATTGGACTGCGGTGGTAAATTAGGGGGTGAAGCCTACGACGAGCTATCGTCAAAAGTGACAAATAACTCAGATGCAAAATGGTCGAAAACAAGGGTGTCAGCGAAAGGAATACTCGAGCCATGACTAAGGAGCTTGCATGTTGACCTATGTTGTTGACAAAAGACAAGGATCAGGTTACAAAATCCAAATAAGAACGTGATTGCAATGCAGTTGTTATAAGAGTGGCAAGAGTGACACATACGCATGATATCGGGTCCATTGGTGAGGCTTGAAATCTAACATATAGACAGACACTAAACATGATATCAGATCAACTAGCTATTAAGTACAATAAGGATCCAATCATTCTTCTATACAGTTTTTGTTCCACCTTAATTCCATTTTCATCTTTCTTCAGTCTAGTGAAAGCACTCAAAGGAGTTTTAACTATCTTACAATTTTCCATTCTAAATTTCTTAGTTAATAAAAATTTCTTCCATAGTTTGCTTAATTTGTAATCAAATGAAGAATATTAGTTCCCTCATCATACTCATTTCAAACTCTTTTTGCATAATGTTTGAAAAATCTTCACATACTGCTCCACTAAAAGATCCAAATATAACATCATCAACATATATTTGTTCTATCAATATTTCATTATCTACTTTCCTTATGAACAAGGTAGTATCAACCAATCCAATTGAGAACTCTTTTTCAATTAGAAATTTTCTTAATCTATCATACTATGCCCTGGGAGCTTGTTTTAATCTGTATAAAGTCTTATTCAACTTATAATACATGATTAAGAAATAATTCATCTTCAAAACCTGGAAGTTGCATGACAAACACTTCTTCCTCAATTATATCGTTTAAGAATGTGCTTTTAACAATCATTTGAAATAACTTGAAGTTCATGAAGCTAGCATAGGCCAAAAGCATTCTGATAGATTCTAATCTTGCAACCGAGGCATAGGTTTCTTCATAATTTATCTCTTCTTCTTGATTGTAATCTTGAGCTACCAATCCAGCTTTACTTCTAGCTACACTACCTGATTAATCTAACTTATTTCTAAATATTCATTTAGTCCCAATTATTTGATGATTTTCAAATTTTAGGACAAATTCCCAAACATTATTTCTTTTAAACTGATTTATTTCTTCATGCATGGCCATAGTCCAATACTCATCATTGCAAGCTTCAGTAACATTCTTTGGTTCTATTGATGACACAAAGGCATATGCCACACAACCATGATCAAACTTGGATCTAGTTAATACTCCCTTAGAGACTTCACCAATAATGAGGTCCTTAGGATGGTTAGGTACATAATGTCAAAACTTAGTATTGTCCTTAGATTCATCCTCATTTTTCATATTTTCTTCAGTATTTGGATTATTTAACATATTTTCACCAATTTCAGCTTTTTCTTCAATATTAATTATTTTGTTTACATTATCATCAAATTTTATATGCATAGACTCGTCCATTGTCATTGTTCATTTATTAAATATTCTATATGCCTTGCTTCTTGAGAAATATCTAAGAAATATCCCTTCATCAGCTTTAGAGTCAAATTTGTCTAGGCTATCCTTGGTATTCAAAATTAAGCACCTGCAACAAAAAACTTTAAAATATAACATTTTAGGAGTTTTGCAAAACCAAAATTCAAAAGGTGTTTTATTTAAAATCGGTCAGAGTAAAACTCAATTTAAAATGTGACAAGATGTATTTACGGCTTCGACCCAAAAATGCTTTAGTAAATTATTTTCACATAGCATTGTCCTAGTCATTTCTTGAAGTGTTCTATTTTTCCTCTCAACAACTCCATTTTGTTGGAGAGTTCTTGAGGAAGAAAAATTATGTTCAAAACCATTTAAATCATAAAATTTTTCAAAATCTTCATCTTCAAATTCTCCTCCATCATCATTTCTTATTTTAACAATTTTTAAATCCTTCTCATTTTGAATTTTTTTTGCAAACTTTTTGATGTTCTGAAAAGACGTCACTTTTATTGGCCCAAAATAAAATCCAAGTAAATCTCGAAAAATCATTCAAAATAACAAAAACATATATTTTCCCATTGAGACTCAAGGTTCTACTAGGTCTAAACAAATCCAATTGAATTAATTGCAATGGTTTAGTGGTAGAAATTATGTCTTTTGTTTTAAAGGATGATTTCACTTATTTTTCAGATTGGCATGCATCACATAATTTATCCTTCTTGAAAACTTTTTTCGATAATCCTTTTACAAAATTTCCTTTGGACAATTTTGACAAATGACCCATATTTGCATGACCGAGTTGTCTATGTCATACATCATTTAAGGTAACAAGGCAAGAATTGTTTATGTGTGGTTTAAATGAGATTTTTATTTTATATACATTATTTTTCCTATTTCCAATGAATATTATTTTATGTGATTTTGAATCAATTATGGTGCATTCTTTCTTTTCAAATATCACTTTATATCCTACGTCACACAATTGGCTAATACTAATTAAGTTATGCTTGAGTCAATCTACTAATAAAACATTTTCAATAGAAGGATTGTTGGGGTTACCTACATTTCCTATTCCTACTATCCCTCCTTTTACATTATCACCAAATGTGACGATCTTGTCTTCTCTTGAGCTTAGGTGTAAAGAAGAATATGATCTCTAGTCATGTATCGAAAGCAGTCACTGTCTAAAATCCATTTTGAATTCATAATTTCCATGCAACATGGGATGCAAGTAAGGTTTTAAGAACTCACATCACATTAGTCATCCTTTTAATTCCATTTGTCTTAATTGGATTTCTTTCAAACCATTTTAAGTGTCTTTTCATAACAAATACATATTTTTCATTTGTAGTTACTCTAATAAACCCATTTCCATATGGTGTATCATTAAATTTTGTAAACCCAAGCTAATGTTTATTCAAAGAATATCTTTGGCTTGAAAGAAGTTTATTCAAATTTTCTTTTCCTTTTGTAAATTTAGTTACAGTGTTGAGTAGGTCATTATTCTAGATTTTTAGGGAGGATATGCCTTTTTCCAAATTTTTTATTTTATATTTCATTTGGTCAATGCTCATGTTTAATTCAACATTTTTATTGCTAATTCTTCATTTTCAAGAATTATTCTCTTTCCTTCAATGATGAGTAATTCATTTTCTTGAGTTAGGTTTTCAATGTTTTGATTCATGGTTTTGGATTTTGTTTTTAAAGTTTTATATTTTTCATATAATTCATTGAAAGCATTCAATAGTTCCTCCATATTGATATCAATCATATTGGGAGAAGAGCAAGTATCAATATCTTATGCCATGAAACACATATGAGCACTCTCATCATCGAAAGAGGATTCTCCATTCGAAAAAGATGAGTCGCTCTCATCCCATGTGGCGTGGAGGTCTTTTTTCTTCGATGACTTGAATTTCTTTTTTTTCTTTTTTATTTTTAAGAGGGGGCAATCTTTTTTGATATGGCCTGGTTTGTTGCACTTGAAGCACAAAGGTTGTTCATCTTTTTCTTTATTTTTGTCTTGGTTTTTATTCCATTTTTTCAGGAACCTTCCTTTTTGGATAAATTTTTTAAATTTTCGTGTTAGAAGAGCTATATCTTTATTCTGTTCTCCATAATCATCTGAATCCAAGGTGACCTTTAATGCTATATTCATCCTTTTTGGAATTTCTTTATCTTCCTTTTCTTTTCTTTTCTTTTAATTGGACTTCATAGGAAGTCAAGTTTCCAATTAGATCTTCTAGGGAGTAGGTTAACAGATCTTTTGCTTCCTCTATGGTGGTGGTCTTCTTTTCCAAATCTAGAGGGAGAGACCTAAGAACTTTTCTAACTAATTCACTTTGAGAATAGTTCTTATCAAGAGATTGCAATATATTAGTTAGTTCATTAAAGCTAGTAAATATATCATTTATTGATTCATCTTGTTTCGTACTAAACAATTCTTATTTATGCACTAACATGTTTATCTTTGTTTCTTTTACTTAATTGGTTCCTTCATGTGTTACTTTTAATATATGCCATGTCTCATGAGATGTGTTACATTTTGATATTCTATTGAATTATTCTTGATTTACAGTACAAAATAGAATGTTTAATCCCTTAGCATCTAACTGTGTATTTCTTTTCTCTTCATCATTCCATTCCTTATAAGATTTTATGGTTTGAGCAAATCGATTTATCACAATATCGTATAGTTCATACTTTATTGATTTTAAATAAATTATCATCCTACATTTCCAAAAGTTATACTTTAACCCATCAAAAAATGGAGATCTATTACGCTTTGTTCCTCAATCATGTTATTGCTAGAAGAAGCCATAAATCTAGAAGATATTTAAATCTTAAGTTCTAGATAACCTCACTCTGATACAAATTGTTGGATCGAGAGGCTTCTCTAGAGAGATGGTCAATAGAGAAACTTAGTAATTTAAAATTTTACTTAAGATTTTCTAATAACAAACACAATTAAAAATTGAATTTGAAAGAACTAATTAAACATACATAGAAAGAAAGAGAGATAATGAAGTGCACAAGTATTTTATAGTGGTTCGGCCAAAACCCGACCAGTCCACTTCTCAATATATCCTCGAGAGTTCCCTTTAACTATATAAAACAAACACTTACTTGTTGAGCAAAACCATTGCCAACCCTACAAACCGTGGAACCTTCTTCCAACCAGAGAAAATGTAAATCACTTGAGTACAATGTTTCAAGGCTTTTCCACAAAAGCCAGTATATTTGATGAGGCTTTTGTGCAAGTGGACTTGAGAAATATGAGCAAGAAATGAGAGTGAGGCTTGATTTCGCGTAGCAATCAGAGAGGATAAGCTTAAGAGTACTTGATAATGCTTAAGGGTTGATTAGAGTCATATTTATAGGATTAGAGAGGGTATTCCTTGTGTCTAACGGTTAGTACAATGGCTCGTAATGGATAGTAGCTTCAGTAGACCGGAATAATTTGGCGTGCCGTTTTTGCTCTAAAATTAGCTTTTCACAACTAAATCGGTATGCCGAAAAATCTTTGGTGTACCGAAAACTCCTGATTTGGTATGTCGAAATTCTTCGAAGTACCGATTTTGATTTCTACTTCCATCCATTGTCGTTTGAATTTTGGTGTGCCGTGTGATGTGCCGAATTCTCTTGATTCGATATGTTGAAGTTCTTCAGAGTGTCGAATTCCATTTACTTTCAAACTTTTGGTATGCCTGACCTCCAATCTTAATTCGGTTTACCGATTTTATTTCAGTATGCTGAATTTACATCCTTTTTTAAACTATTACAAGTACAACAATTCCATATATATAATTGATACAAGAACATTATACTATTACAAATTATATAGAAATTCTGTCTTTGCATTCTTCATTCTTGCTTCTGTAATGATTCTCCTGTTCTTGAAACTCTTCAATGATTCTCAAAACATTTTGTTAGAGATAAATATACAAAGCAAAATAATTTTCTTTTGTTATCATCAAAATAAAATACACATTTATTCCAACACCATCAAGGTGTGCCAACCTAGTGTGCCTAGT
>JAMKQA010122675.1:0-14759 GCA_024699735.1 Posidonia australis | reverse complement strand
CAGACATCCAGCCTTCCTATCTGCATCTCATGCATGCATTCATCCTTTGTGGTTTTCCTCGTCTTTCCCTTAAAAGACTAGGTGGCGACTCCTCCTTTCCTTTTTCTTCCTATCCTTGCGCCTTCGCCATCCATTGGCATGGCTGTGATCCCTTTCCCGCCTCCCTCCGGGTCCGGCATGGTCACAACAACATGTAACAACAACAATCTCTAACTAACCATAACCAACTACTTTAACAACATCAGCCATTGCAAGCCTATAAATACCCCCTATTTGCAAGAGATAAAAATGGGGAAAAAGGAGAGAAAAAGCATGGAAAATCCAAAAGGAGAGCCACCAAGCTATTTTCTCACAACCAAAGCAACCCGAGAGGTCTAGGAGCAAAGAGGAAGCTCAGGGACAAGAAAAATCCTAATTTCAGGCCACCTTCGGCAAGCTCCGGCGACCTTCGATGGCCAAACTCAGTGCCAGCTCAGGTAAGCATCCCTCTGACCTCAATTCCTTCTAGAAATAGTTTGTTGGATCTCCCTCTTCCTTCCCCAGTCAATTCCAGTAGAGCAAGAGGCTTTCCCTAGCCAGAATCAAAGCTCCCGGGGTCACCAGAGTCGTTTTCCGGTGACCTAGGTGGGGGCATGAATCCAGTGATTGATTCGTGCCCTAAGGTGGTCGATCCTCTCCCCATGGTCTTCCTCTTGCTTCTTCGACCCCTGGCACGTCTATTCAAGCCCTCGCCAAGTGTTAGGAGCTACTCGTCGGGATCACGCACCGTCGCCATTGTCGAGGAAGACGACTGGCAACTGAGTTGGATTAGGTGCCTCCAACTCCGCCGCGTCACTCCAAACATCTAAGAAACTTCCCTGACACGCCTCTAGAGCTCCAGTGTAATCAAAACCCTATTTCATGCACTAGATCGCCCTTACAGCCAAGCTCACTGGAGTGGACGATGTCAACAGCAGGCAAGACCAGAGATAATAAGAATGGCTTGATTCTTGGCTTTGGAGGAAGGAAAATGTTCCTCTCCACGTTCCCAAGCTACTTGGAGCCCTGGACCGCCGCGTAGTAGCCTCTGGAGCCACCTTCTTCCTTGGCGTCGTTGCCAGAGTTGCGTCGACGGCGAGGGAGGTGGGAGGCCAACTCCAGCCATCGAGCATTGGATCCAAACCATTGGATCTCCTCCTCTTGCTTCCAGTGGGGTCTGATACAGGATCAAGCATCGAGACGCCTCGAAAGAGCTTGCCAGGCTGTTTTGTTTTGAATAATAAAAAATAGAGCTTTCTTTTTTCTTTAAAAAACATAAAAAATAGAGCTTTGTTTTGAATAATGATACTTTTCTTTTCTTACAAATAGGTCCTTTTTTCTTACACTTAGGCCCCTACACAGAATTTTTAATCATTTTAATAATGTTTGCTTTGAAATATTGTAGTGTGACCCCTATACTTTCTTGTTAATGTTTTCCAGGCTTTAAATTTTGAAATAAACCCTCAAAACTACTTTTTATACCTTTTAAGTCCAATATTTTGCATAATAAACCCTAAGCTTTACTAAAATAGTTCTGAATGTATGCTTTTCTATCAAAATTGCAAGTTAAACCCTGGATATTCAAATATGTGCTCAAATGTGTTTAAAATTTGCATTTTAGAGCCTGAACTTTACTAATTTCACACTGAACGCATATTTTCTAGGGAGAAATTGCACAATAGTCCATGAAACTTCATGTTTTCAAACTTAAGACCTTTTTCTTGCACATTTAACCCTGAAGTGCTTCAGAATTGCATTAAATACATGTTTTGCTAACCAAATTGCATATTGAACCATAGGAATCTTGAATTTGACAAAAAATGCATAGTTTTGCACATTTGACCCCTAATTTCTTCAAAATTACACAAAGTGTGTTTTCTTATGTATTTTTGATGATTTAGCCTTAGAATTTCAGTTTTCACTTAGAACATGTGAATTTTGCACAAAAGCCCCTAGAATTTACACTTTTGACTCATACATGCATTTTATACATTCTACACCAATTTTCATGCATATTTTCTCATGTCATCTACCTTGCATTATGCACACACTTCTGACTTGTTTCAAACTCAATTTACAAATTGTTTCTCAAATTTCTTTCGACTTTTACGATTTTGATTTGATTTGGCTTTCCATCGCCCGAGGGCGTACATTAATAGGCTTGACAATGCCGACATTGACCCGAAAGAGGATTATTTTTCCTAATTTGATTTTCTCTGATTTCTTCAAGATTCTGCTGATTTGTGTGACACTTTTCGAGTATTCTCGATTTTCACGATTTTCCTCATCGCCCAAGGGCATACAGTAAAGTGGCATTTTCATTGCCTACATTTGTCCCTCGAATTATCATTTGTTTTCTCTTATTCACTTCTTTCCTATGATTTGGCTTGTTTTCCAATCATATTAGGTATGTGCACTCAAAATAGGCAAGCATACACGTAGTAGACCATTAGCACGCAGGAAACCTAGAAAGACTGTGTTCCTTAGGAGCATGGGGGTGCCTAACCCCTTCCCCATGCGTAACAAGAATCCTTACCCTTTCTATGGCCCACATTGATTTGTGCACTACATCCATTAGGCATGGAGTATGCATATGTTTTCTTCGCCTTGGTTTCTTTTGGAGTTTTTCCTTTGTGATTGGTTTTCTTCGTCTTTCCATTAAAAGACTAGGTAGAAACTCCTTTCCTTATCCTTTCATATCTTTCCTTGGTGTTTTCGAGCCTAGTTTTCTTCTCCGGATTCACCATCTTCGTTGTAACCGTATCAGGACTCCTCGTGTGCTTCCACGCACCATAAGAGAGTCGTGCAGGGTTCCACCGGTATGGTCACATCAGCTCTCCCCTTTCTTTGTCAGCGTAACAAGTTTGATATCATGTCAAACCCTTTTCCTTGTACTTTCAACCCGACAAGTCCGATAACTTGTCAGCTCTCCCCTTTCTTTGTCGGCCCAACAAGTCTGACATCTTGTCAGATCCTTTTTCTTGCTCTTTGTCGGCCCGACAAGTCTAATATCTTGTTAGCTCCTCCCCTTCTGTTAGCTCCTAGCCGTCTATCTGTACACCAACTGTGACTAGGTTCTATCTTGTCAGCTCCTAGGCATTTGTCTGTACATCGACAGTGACTAGGTTTTATCCTGTCAGCTCCTAGTTGTCTGTTTGTACACCAACACCGACTACATTCTATATTGTCAACTCTTAGTCGTCTATCTGTACACTGTCACTGACTAGGTTCTATCCTGTCAGCTCTAGCTACTTGTTCGAGCATGAACAACGACTAGGTTCTATCTTATCATCTTCTAGGCTTTCGCTCTGGACAAATGGAGCCTAGATCATTCTTTTGTTGGCTTGAAAAGTCCAATATCTTATCATGTCCTCCTCCTAGACTCTGATCTGTACAAGTAGGATCTAGATTGCCCTCCATTCTTTAGAATGGTACCCCAAACTACTTGGACGACTTCCATCACTAATCATCTCCCAGTCAGCAAGCACATCAGTCTTGCCAAGCCCCTTTTCCCTTCAGGCTTATAGTCAAAACTATCTGGCGGTGAGTTCGTCAACTCATCAAATGTCATGGCATTTACTCACATATGCATGCAACAACTTGCATCCACTACGCAACATAGCCATTATAGTCAAACAAGCTCCATAAATTCACATCTTTGGCATATCATGCATCAGAAACAATTGTATTCATCGACATTCATCGACAACCCAGCAACATTCTAGCATTAGCAACACATGCCTCCACAATCAGCTTCGCACAGAACCATATGTGCACCTGCTTGGTTCTGTTGCGTGATCATTTAGGCATTCCAGAGACACAACATCTGCATTAGCATCTACACCCCAGTGCATGGGTCACGACCTCCAGCGTATCCGTTGGATAAGAGGCTCATTGCCAATAACAATATTTCTTTCCCACTAGCTGGGACGGGGTGTCATTTCTCAACATTGAACAGCAGTCTTGATTCACTCGACATCGCTCAGGGAGGGGCATCTGTAGACACCCCAGTTTATGGCCAATGTCTACAGGTGGACCTGACAAAGAGTGCAACTAAATAGTGGACCTAGACCTACCCATTTTCCAAACAAAGCCCATGAACCGAAACCAACCCAAAACCTCTAATTTACCCAAAACCAAACCCCATTCACTAAACCCAACACCAAAAGCCCAGTCCGTGTGCTATAGCCTAATGGGATGCGTGGCCCAAGTGCGTGTCAGGACCAGGACAGTCAGGCGTGGGTCGCCTGACCAGTCACTTTCTTCGTACAACCTCGTACCACATATGAGCGATGCTCCACATGCTTCGCCAGGAGTTGTCCGTCAGTGTGCCTGACATCCACAGCCTTCCCATGCCCCATCTCCAACCACCATGCCTAGCGTCGCCCTATCATCATGCAAACTCTACAACGGCACTGGTGAGCCACTCCCTGCAAACTTGACATCTCCACTTCTCCATTCCACCATCCCACCTACCTCACACCCAACCACCAAAAAATGGTTGGCCTTCCCGTAGCCAAGGGATCACCATCCAATCGCGAGCGGAGAAAGGAGAGAGACTGAGATCTTGTGTGGGGAGGGAGTTGAAACCAGAGACCTGAGTGAGGACCAAAGAACCCATCCTAGAGCCACTTGAAACCAGCCCTCCTCCCTAACAGGCGATCCCCTCAGCCACTTATCAAGCCATCCATAAGACTCCCCGGCCCATTCTCTACTGTGGCTAATACCAGCATCCCACGCTAGAAGCCTTGCCATCGACTTTAGGGAAGCACACGACCAACTCTAGTGCCCCCTTTCCTTCTTTCTATCGGAATTTAGTTGGCTAGCTTCATTTGCGCCCTTCCTATCCCACTTCCCATGTGTTTAGCTTTTTAACTCAACCAATCCATCATCCTCCCCTCCAACAGACAATCATCGCCACGTAAGGCCCCTAGCCGCTATGAGCTTGCCCAAGGCTGTCTTGAGGCGTCACCTTCTTCCTGCATCCCTCCTCAAGCCTCACAAGCCTTCGCTGAGCTCCAACAAGGGTTCCCATTGCCGTCGTGGCCAGAGGAACCCACGTAGTACGACGAGCAAGCGTCAGGGGATGGAGGAGGGGCCCTTGCATGATTTCAATCAGGTTTCTCATGTATTTTCCCTTGACTGATTTCCAATCTCGCTTCCCAAATGATATCGTCGATGTTTTGATGCATGCTTTGCTCAGGAAGAGGCGATGAAGGAGGATGGTTTGGACTCTGTTCCAATCGTGCGTCGCGATAGCGCACTCAACATGCCCATATTCATCAGGGACATTATAGCGCCAGACTCGACCAAGCCTCCTTGGTGTAGTCTCATTTCTTGAGTTTTCAAGTGTTTTAACTCGCCTAGTTTGACTTAGTTTATCTTGGGCCTATTCCTTCTTTTTTTCTGTTGCTCAAGTTCCTTCATTTAAGTAGATATCTTTCAGATTTTAATCACGCATGTCCCCATCATTCGCATGATACATCGTACATTAGCACTAATCTAGGCGTGGCCATTCGGGGTTGGCTATGACAATTGATCGTCTGGATAGGTCTTGGGGGCATGTTCTGGGCGCACATACCACTGGTGTGTCTGGGATGCATGTCTAACCTATGGACTATACCTAGTTAGGCTTAACTTTGGACCCTAGTAGACTCCCACCATCGGCATTGTTTCATGAGTACACCCTCCATTCTTCTAGTTCTAAATCATTTATCTATCATTAGCCACACAATAATCGGCGTCCGAGCACCTACATAGCCATGCATGCAAGCAATAAGTCCGAGAAAGACTGACAAGTCAAGCATACGGGGTTACCTTATACCTTCCCCGTATGTAATAGGAGTCCTTACCTTTTCTTTGACTCGCAATGTTCCATGTGTCACGTCCATTTGGCATGCGTCACTTTTATCTTGCATTTAGTTTTGCTTTTTTTGATTTTCGATACAGTTTTCCTTGTCGTTCTGATTTTAAATAGACTAGGTGGCAATTCTTTGTTTTTATCTTTTTTTTGTTTTGCCTCTTATCGGTGTTTTTGATTCGTTTTCTCCTCATCCTTGGATTCACTATATCTACCATGGCCCTACCTATCACCATGCAGTCTCGATCGCATCAAAGTATGGTTTTTCCCCACTAGCATCGTCACAGTTGGCCCGACAAATCCAATATCTTGTCATATCTTCTCTTAGACTTTAGTCCCAGATGGGAGGAATCTAGGATATCCTTTGTTTGGGCTGGTACCCCAACTTACTTGAATGACATTCATCATCATTCATCTTCCAATCGACAAGCCCGCCAATCATGCCACGCCCCTTCTCTCCTCAAGTTGATAACCGAAACTATCCGGGGATGAGTTCGTTAGGTCATCGTGCTTCTTTCACTGGTCGGTGGGTCTATCCATCTTATCAAGTCCCTTACTGCAGGCAAGTCCCGTATTGTATCTTGCCCCTCTCCGGGCTAGTATTCCTAGGGCTTGCCACCTAGCACTTCATGGCATATAGTCGCATCCACATGCATTGGCCACTATAGCACCTTACCTGCATCATCACCTTGTTGGCGTCGCATGTTCAGCATGACTCCCATGGTAGTGAGTGCTAGTGATTCTTCTTCGACACTACCTACTCGGCGCGGTATCCTTGACATCGCACCACAAGGTCGACGTGTGCCCAACTCCACACAACCATCATCCACGTTGCATGCACTACATTCGCATGGCATTTGCACTGCATGTTCAGTATTTGCATTAGCATCATGCAGAGCTGTGCATATCCCTAGTGGAGTTCAACATACACCAGCATTAGCATTCAGCATTTACCATCTACAATAATGCGCACCATCCACACACATAAGCACACAACACCTACACCTACGTTCCAGCGATCTTTCTGCATCAGAATGCATCATTCATATCACACTCACATTTCCACCATAGTTTAGCATCTACATCTACATTATGGCAACAGGTCATTCCATTTGGTGTATCTACCAAGTGAGTTACTAGGTACCAATAGCAAACACAACCCTCCAACAGGCTACCAAGTGGGGTGTCTTTCGTCAACCCTGAGCATCGATTTTGGTTCCATACGTCCCTCAAACGTGCTCAGGGAAGGGTATCTGTAGACACCCCATTTTGGCAGCCACTCACAGTGGATTTCTCTAGAAGAGCGCACTTCAGTGGCAATGAGCCACTTCACCACTTCAAAGCTTATTTTCACACCAAAACCCACTTTCCCAGCTCAAAGCCCTTAAACCAAACCCATTTTCACACCTTATTTCACTTTACTATCCCGAAGCACCAAGTCCAACACCAAGAATCCAACCCATGTGCTCTGGCCAAGTCAGATGTGTGGCCTGATTGCGTGTGCTGGGTGCGCCGAAGGACCAAGGCTATCAAGCATGAGCTACTTGACATGTCATTTTCATCATACCTCATATGAGCCTCCCCTTCACCCACGCCTGTACCAGCACCTTCGACGACCCCTACTTCCACAGCCTACGCTCGAGTCATGCCCTACCTACGTCTACCTGTATGCCACTGCTTGTAGCACGTCGCCTCCCCACGCCTAGCAAAGACCTCCTCCTAAATCACCAAAGCCTACGTCCAATGACTTCTCTCTAGGACCTCTAGCCTCCTCGAACTCGCAGCTCTATGCACCAGCTTTCCCTAAGAAAGCACCACCTTCAACCACCCATTTCTTGCCACTCCACCACTATTTTTTGGCCATCAACCCAACTTTCAACCGTTTAACACACAGTCGACATTCCCTCTTGACCTAGCACTCCCCACATAGCGCCAAAGCACGTCCTAGTCTCCCGACAGTGCCTCTCCTCTCGCTTGAGCAACCCACAGCCAATGGGCTATCACCATCCACTCTTTCACCGTCGATCACCTAGAATAGCCACCAAAAGGCCATCCACAACTAATCCGCATTCGTTCACCAAACCTTCCCTTAAGCCACCAGCACCTTCCCCAACCCTTTGAGCTTGCCTCCATAGCCACTGAGTGCCTATCTTAGAGAAAATGCCACTGCGAGCCACCACAAGAAGGGACAACCCACATAATTCCATAGGTGCCCTCCTTCCATTACTATGTGTGCCTTTCGTTTTCTCATGTTCATACTACTTCGTTACATTATTCTTTGTGTGTCTTTTTTGTATTTGCCATTCAATTTTGGTCAAGCACTCATTTCTTGTCTTCATCGCTGGTGATGGGTTTGGAGAGCTTGAAAATGGCCAGCGGCATGTGAGCCCTTTCATCCATTGACTAGGCTCATCTCACCTTCCTCTGGCCTCCCTCAGTTACCCTAGATAGTCGCTCAATGATCCGTGCTGCCTGCATGGCTGACCGAACTCATCACTGCCGGTGTGACTTGGTGAGGCTAGAGGATGATTTGCATATCATTCACTTGCATCCATGGATTCCTCTTCACCCCTCTTTACCTCTAAAAGCCATGGAATGTGTTGCTGGAGCCTTTGGATGGAGTTTCCATTCGAGCTTGTCAGCGGAACCCAATTCTGACAAGGTAGCCATTTGCATCTCTACATTTCATTCTAAAGTGGGGCGAAAGTCGCTAGTTTGCTACCCTATTCTCTCAACTGGGCACATCCTGACTATGTGGTTGGCTTGCGTGGTTTTGCTAAGGACAGAACATGCTGCCGGCATTAGCTTTTGCACTCACCTCATCCATTTCTCCACCCCATATCCATGCATCTAGGCATAAACTCCAACATACACACTTGCATCTCATGCATTTTTCAATTCTCATTAATTGTGTTTACAACCAATTACATGCATCATTTATTCACTTAGCACTATACATTTCATCACATACTTCGTTATATTTCCATATTATTTACCCTTGTATCACTTATCGTGCATCACACACCATCATATCATGCAATAAACATCTCAGGCATCCCATAGACCATGATTCATGTTTGCAATCCACATTCATCCCATTTAGGGCAATGACGATTACTATATCGGATACTTTTGACTAAGGGTTCAGGATTCACTTAGTGTTCTGATCATTAGATCACATCACTTCCGCCCCACTCAGATCATATGCATCAGCATAGCATATGGCATACATTCAATCTAGATTTAGCAAGCATATATATATAGCATTTGCATTGGAGACACAAAAGCCAGCGATTAGCCAAGAAAGACCGATTTCTCGGGCGTACGGGGGTGCCTAACACCTTTCCCGTGCATAACAGGAGTTCTTACCATTTCTCTAGCCTGCGATGACCATTTGTGTCATGTCCATTAGGCACAGAGCATGCACACATTCATTTAGCATCTATTTGCATTCATTTGCAAATTTTCCCACATTTTATATGCATCTGGTTTTCCTTGTCTTTCAAGTTTTAAAAGATTAGGTGGCGACTCCATTTTGTCCTTATCATTCTTTGTGTTTTCTTTGATGTTTTCAAGTCGAGTATCCTTCCTTGGATTCATCATCTTCATCATGACCTTTTGGTTTTCATGTGTTCCCTCACTAAGAGATTCAATTCTGGCATGGTCACACAAACATCTTGAGCTTCTTGGGCACACACACCGAAACACTAAGGATGATCAGGTACTACTAGGCTCCCACTAATAGATATATATATATTAATCAATTCTTAAATTACTTAAAGCAGATTCAGGACTTGGTTCGGCATGCTAGTCTAGTTCGATATACCAAAATCCCCCGACTTGGCATACAAAATTGGTTTGGTGTGTCGATTCAGGCAATTTCAAAATAATGAAATCTACCTTGTATCAGTCGTTCACTACAATTGGGACCATGGGCAGACCTATTCACGATGAACCACAAAGCTTGCAAAAATTCTCAAAACAAGCATTCCAAGTCTACTTTCATTTGGGACAAGTTTCATTGAAATCCATTATGTGTAAACCAATATATCAAAATCAAAAGACGAAGAGCACATATCGAATTATTGTAGTGCATATATAAGATTCTTACAAAAAATCTTCCAAAAATTACTAATAAAATACGAAAGATTCATGGATTTGCTAAACATTCTTAGATCTAACTACACTAGCCATTTTCATGATTTTAAACTAAAATTTGCATCATTTATTACTGATTTGGACTTAACAGGAAAAGCGAAATTGGATGGGGGAACGCGTATAGACAATGGGTAATCAATGATCTTTCCTCTCTCTCTCTGACGTCCTGTGGGCTCTCACGATCTCTGATAGGTTTCTCACCACCAACGGCCACCACTCCTCCCTCTCCCTCTTGGCCTTTTCTTCATCTTCACTTTCCTACTCTGACTCTTCTTCCACTTCCCTACAAGAAGGCAACAATGGTAGTGGAACTTGGCAGCGACGACGACAGGAGACCGGTGGCATGAGTGGATGACAGCAATAGTCTCCCCCCTTCTCTTCTCTTCTACTACTCATCCTCGCTTCCTTCCCCTTTCTCTCTTTCTTGTTCTTCCTCTTATTCAATGCATGCATTGCATCCATACTCCTACAGTCGCCCTCCAATCACGTAGGTATTTCTTTATTGAATTTTTCATGTGAATTTTGCACAAACCCCCCTATAGAAGGAGGAAATGCTTCAAACCCACCCATAATTCATGAAATAACTCATGAATTGGGGTCTCGATCGCACTTTGGTATCCAACGTTATTCCATCTTTGGTGCTACGCTGTGACGCCCGAACTCAGGCATGCTACCTAAATAGCATTACAACCCAATTACAATAATTAAATGATTAAAATAATTGGAAAGGGTCAAACAACTACCTAAAATGGCATGCAACTAGTCGCTCTGGAAACTCGAGCACAGGAGCCCGAACTGCATTCCAAAAATTGCCCACCTAAAATGCCAAAAACAAAAACAACAAAATACACATGAGTGACATCTAAGTCACCTAGTATGTGACCTCGCGAAAAACCACAACAAAACCACCAAAAGCCTTGAGAAAACTCTTTATCTCAGTTAAACAAAACCAAAACTAAATTCCTCGATAATTACTCAAAATTGGTTCACAGAAACATGGAATTTTGTCCAAAGTTAGAAATCCTTGGGAATCTCTTTCACAAGACCATGCCTTTCTCAAACATTTTATCTTTTATAAATCAATGCATTTTAAAATCTTTTATGCATCTCAAGAAACCACATTCTCAACCTGAACGAACCCAAAGCATTAAAGCTACACATGGCCCAAAAAAGTAAATCCACACTTGTTGGCAACTGACTCAAAATCATAACTCATCTTGGCTAGATGCTGGCTAAATCCATAAGCCAACCACAACCATTTCTAGCCCAGAATCACAACACACATATCAATCACAAATCACTAGTGTCACCTTGATCAGAGCCAATCAGGCCATAAGCAGAAGGCAAGGCACCAACCTGCACTGTGGCTGTACCCTTCCCCGTGTAGGAGGACCTTCGTCTCGGCCAATAGGCCTCAATCTCATTTATTTCACATGCATAGCAATACGCCTATCTTGGCACCCCAAAAGTGTCCCGACACCTAGTACTCTCATTCTCAAGTCCAGTCGACACAGTCTCAAGTGGGAGTAACTTGGTCCCATTCAACCACCACCAAACATTGGCAACCATGCAAACATTGTGGATCCAGAACATCAGCAACCATGCTCAGGCTAACTGGTCTCATCGAGGTCCATAACCACTTCTAGTGTTACCCTATCACCATGTGGATCTAGAACAACACACAATTTATTTCCATAAACATTAGGGTTTTTCTTATGAAAATCTCATTTAATCTTGGAAACATTTCCATATTTACCTCATGTCATTTACATGGATTCACTATCATTAATACATGCTTAAAACATCATTAAAGCATTTTAACTCTTAATGGGTCTCATGGCCAAAATCACGTAAAAACATGATTCAATATCATTTAATTAAATTCTATATTTCTCCATGCGTTCAACAAGGGAAACATCATTAACACATGCTAATCCATCATTTAAGTCCATGAGATTAACAATAATAAACACATTTAAGAATATGGGCTAGGGGTTTGGTTCGAAGGACCAAACCAGATCAACAAACCAAACCAGGCATCAGATGCCCAGAACGGTCAATCAAAACTTGGATTTTGGTCATCCAAAAATCCCTACTTTGGTCTATCGAAACATTTCAGTCGATCAAAATCTCTTAAAACGGAATACTAGAGCATTTTGGTCTACCGAACTCAGGGCTGCAGTCGAAAACTGATAGCAAAATGGTATGTCGAACCCAAATCGGCACACTGAAATTTCTATTTTAAGGAAACATCTGCTAAGCCCTGGCCAATCATTCACTTGAGTTAGGGCCTTCGGCAGACTCATTCTTGACTAACCACAAATGACACTAAAACCACCAAAGGTAGAGCTCTAAGTCTACTACCTTTTGAGATAAATATCATTCATATCCATTAAGCATGCTTCCCACAATAAAATCAAGAAGGCATGAAGCTCATTAAAATCCATTTAGGCATGCATTTGAATTTCTTACAAAAACCTACAGAAAACACCACAAATTGGCATGATCTTCTCATACATAAGTGAATCATTTAATCCACAACACATTCATGATTTTTTCATGATTTCAACGTGATTTATCATAATTTATGCCATTTTCATGCATATGCCATCAAACCTAAACATGGAATGAGGAAGAGGGAATGGGGTCGCGTCCCTCCACCGATGAGCCCAAGCAACTCCAACGAGCTCTCCATCTCCTAATGGCACACCTCCAGCAAGCTCCGACCTCTAGTGTGCACCAACTCTCTCTCTCTCTCACTCCTCAAGCTCCTCGCGGCAAATGACTCGACTCTTTTCTCCTCACCCCCTCTATATCTCCTCCTCCTCCATGAATCACGTTGACCACCAGCCCCACCTTCTTGGCAACGGAGGGGATGGGACAAGCACAAGTCCCCTGTCGAGGCCCGAGTGAGTAGGGAACAAGGAAGTGGAAAGGTGGGGAAGAAAGGCTGGTGAGTGGGGGCACTGTGCTCATCTTGACCATGGTCAAATCTAGGTCCCATATGTCTAAGTACAACCCTCGAAACCACACTACCAGGGGAAACAACAAATCCAACCACATAGAGAGAGACACACACACAACAGCCACAATATATCAAACTATCCATTAGTAAACCATATTCAAATATTACAATTAATTACATGGATTATAGCAAAAATGGATAGTTAGGCCCAGATGTTACACGCACACCCACAGGCCACCATACACCATAGCCAGCAACCTTTACTAAAAATGACTTAATGTTAGGATTCTTAGGCTTCACTAGAGGGGGGTGAATAGTGAATTAAAGAAGTTATATGTAATTTTATGGTATTTTTAGCAATTTGCAAGATTTTAAACAAATAATAAGTAAATTGAATATAGCTAGGAATTTTGATAATAAACTATAGCATGCGTAAAAAGGGATGAGAGACAATGATGACACAAATAATTTTATAGTGGTTCAGCCTCCTTGGTGTAGTCCACTACTCGAGAATCCCTTGAGAATTTCCCTATTTTGATCTTATTTCGGGCCAAGATACTACTAATACACTGCCTTGACGAACCCTCATCAAGACCCTGCTAAAATTGCAAATTCCTCTTCTCACAACCAGAGAAGAGAGGACTCAATAAATGTAAAATTACAACACTTACTTTTCTCATTTCTCTCAAGTACTTGGAAAGATTGATGGTTGGAAATGATGCTTCTAGCTCAAGTGATGGAGAACTACAGTCAATGATGTTATTGAAGCTCTTTTCAATGGATGTAAGTGGAATGCAAGTTTTTGGACTTAGAAAGCTCACACAATGGTTTCTCAATAAAGCTGTAGTGTATATATGTGTTTGGAGCTTACTACGAGGTCCTATTTATAGAGAAAGTTGGGTAAAAGATTGTGTCTAACGTCTCTCTAATGTTCAAAAACGGCTACTGGTTTGAAAAGTTGAAATCAAACGGTCGACCAAAATCTGCAATGGTCGAGCACTTCGGTAGACCGAAAAATTCAATATGCCGAAGACCCTTGATTCGATATGCCAAAAATGTTTGTTGTGCCATTCTGGGTTTCTATTCAGGATTTTTCTAATCTGCATAGATTTTGATATACCAAAGATATTTGATATGCCGAAATGCCCTGTTAGCCATATAATGAATGTTTTCAATAAATGATGGGTTGTGGGACTAAGGCAATTTTCCTATGGCTCTATGGGGAGTATTTGGGAGATTATTACAAGCTCCTAGGAGTATATAAAACATAGAAAATTACATCATCATAAATTCAAAGATGATTTTACTCTTCTTCGTCTTTCTTCATCTTGAATTCTTCTTGGTGGCACATAGATCTTTTTCTTCTTCAGATATCTTCCCTCTTATGCTTGATTCTTCTAGGTTCATCATGGATCTTCATTGCTATTCTAAGTTATGAAATATTCTCAAGCAACACATTACTCTTTTGTTATTATCAAAATCAGGATAAGGCTTATAAAGTCAACAATCTTCTCCTTTTTGATGATGACAAAACTACAAATATTTCAAGACAAAATAAATGTCTTTTTCAAAATAAAAAAAATGCCTTTTCTTAGTTCTCTCCCAGTTTTTTTCATTAGCAAAAAAATCACAGATTAATACCTAGTTCTTTCCCCTTTTTAGCAGACATATCATAGATTAATACCTAGTTCTCTCCCCCTTTTTGTAAGTTTATTTAATCTTGCATAAAATGTGTCAATAAAACTAATATGCGCCCCC